>ML784755.1:986423-1008835 GCA_009831015.1 Picea engelmannii | reverse complement strand
CTCATTCTACTAGCCTAGAGGCTTATTTCATCAAAATTGACTTTGAAAAGGCCTATGACCAGGTTGAGTGGCCCTTCATTCTGGAAATGCTAAAGGTTTTGGGGTTTGTTCCAACATTTATGAACAATGTAGAAACCCTCTTTGCCAGTGCCTCACCCTATCTCTCTATCAATAGGTGCAAATATGAGGAGATAGGACTATTTAGATCCATTAGGAAAGGATGTCTTCTAGCTTAAACGCTCTATGTTTTGGCAGTTGAAGCTTTGGGCTACCTTCTTAACTCTAGGGTGGTTTTGGGAGACATTCAAGGAATTCCCCTACTTGGGCCTGATGGGGGCCAACTTGTGAATGTCCATTTCAATGACGATTCTTTCTTTATGATAAATGAGGACCATCAATCCTGGAAGAATGCAATGGATTGCCTTAATGTGTTTTGTAATGCTTATGGTTCTAGCATTCAATGGGTCGACCAAAACTAGCTACTATATTATGGGCTTCCTATACTCCTACTCAGTCATAAGGTACCTTAATTTTATCAAAAAGAGCATAGATCCACTTAGATTATAATAGAGTGAGCTCGGGTGGGGTTTTATGGGCTCTCTTCATTCTATGGTTTTTCTTTCTCAGAAGAAGGCGATTCTCCCTATTAGAACCACAAAGAGGGGCAAATGTGTAGGTTTACAGGGCTTCAATAAGATTGAAAATATGCCACTAAGATTGAAAAAATGGAACTTTTTCTTGATCATGGAATCGTTCTCCTTAGTTATTAGCTCCTAATCTGATCATTAATTCCACTAATCTACTTTCTTCCAACTGCTAGTTTACTCAGCATTAGAAGTTCCCTTCCTTTACTTATTCAATAAACTGATTGGGGGTTAGACATAGATAAGATTTTACTATTGTCCAACCACTTGAATAAAGAAAGAAGATTTCATTCACCGATCATCCAATCAACTATTAACAAAGAACCATTTATATATAGAATGAAAAGCCCGATGTTGACTATATATATATATATATATATATATATATATATATATATATATAATTCAAGGATGCATTCCCCCATTCCTATCCAATCAGGATCTCTCTCCCTTATTAAATAGGCACCTGCTAATGAAAATCGTGTCTGAACCAAGACCCCAAGGACTCTATATGGTAGGGTCAAACAAACAAATCTAGTCTAGTGAGTCGTGTCCCCCCAAAATAGAATTAGTGGGTGGTAAACCATGGTATGGTAACAATAGCCCCTCCTATTATTATTTCAATCCAATAGCAGCATAGAAAGAAGAGAGGAAATACACAAATAAAGAAGAGGAGCAATTTATGTTGAGCCCTGTAAAAACTTCTTCTTACATCTCCATGTACCAATCACTTTACCCCTTGCCACCATATTATAAAAGGGTAAAGGCCAATGTCACTAGTGCTTTCTCCTCATAGCCAAGCTACTCTGATATCACCTCAACTACAACCTCTCACATATCACATGCCTTTCATTGTTAGGGCCACACCTCTTCTCCATTGCTCTAACATTCTCTCTCTTCTTTATCCTTCTGCTTTCATTGGCCAATGTGCTCAAATCATTCCACCACTCAACTCGTTCATGATATAGAAAGGGTATTGTACACATTAGAGCAGGTTGGCCCATTAGTAAGGCAAGCACAGTTTAAGCACCATTTCACTCATGCATCCATGCATGCAAGGATAAGGATATACATGAATAGACTCACATGTTGCACGAGTGGAGTTACTTAATAAGGGTGGGGATTATAAAAAAAACCCAATATATAAGATTTTGTGGAGCATGGGAAGCATGGTTCGAAATCTTAAGGTGTTTAAAAAAATGATGATGGGATGGGAGCTAAGATAACAATATTTTTTACCCAAAAAGTAATGTTTTTGGACCCCAAATCACTAAACTAGAACCTACCCCTAAAATAATCCTTGCAAGTCAATTCATCCGTTTCTTCCTCCCAAAAAGTACCAAGATAAATGAAAAATTATATATTGATCCTTTTTTAATCAAAGAAGAACCAAATTTCCACAATAGACACCTGTATTAAATTTTAGATTTATGAATTTACATTCATGATACTTGGAAATTTTAACTGGAAAAATCAAAATACAAAGTGTCATGGTAACTAAAGAAATTAATTGGGTTTCTTTAAAATTTTATTTTTAAAGATATTGATGGTGGTGGTTAATGAGATTGAATTTTTGAAAAGTTAAAATGGATATGAAATTGCTATATTGTCAAATCAATTTATGTAAATAAGAATATTGTAATCATATTTATATACACATTATATTGTATCCATGGATGTTGTCATGTTAAGAGTTGGTGTTGGAAGGCTATTCGAATGGTTAAAAATGTTGACCCCTCAAGTTAGAGGCACATTTCTAACAAACAAAGAAACAAATATGTGTGTGTGTGTGTGTGTTTAAATTGACTATCTTCTTTATTATATAATAATTTTATATCAACACATCCACATGATTTGTGGATAGATAACCCCAATAGACATGGGAGTTTAGGTTTACTAAAAATTAGATTTAAGGTTTTGGTTCATAAAAGTATTTTAAAAGTTTTGTATTAAGGATTTTATTTGGAATTTTTTACACTTAAAAATAATGTTAGATTTCTAGTAAAAAAAATTCATTGAACAAAAATTGAGGAGTTCAAATAATAATGGTTGGACAATTTTTAATTGATGAAATAATTTAATGTGATTGAATGGTTTGACATGCAATAGTTACAATGTATTGAAATTCAATGCCTATTCGGATTAAGCAATATACTGTACATCTAGTTAAAAAGTATGTATAAAACCACATACATGTATATCATATATTAAATCAATTATGCTCTGTAATCCTTATAATAAGAATTACTCATCCACTATCATGTATATGAGTGAGTAAACTAGCAACAACCACTTTATAAAAGTGGTTGATATACGCCGATCAACATCATTAATTTTAAAAGGTGGAAAATGACGCCGATCCACGTATATCAACCACTTTTATAAAGTGGTTGTTGCTAGTTGATGACCAACATGATTTAGAAACTACAATTAACATATGTTTAATGTATTATTTAATTATTACATTAATATAATATATAATAATAACTTATTAATGTAATACATCAATGTGTTATATTAATGTATTAATTAATTAATACATTAAATACATTATAAAAGTATTGATACACTAATTAATTAATACATTAATCTTAATGTATTTAATAATACATTATTACAATGTTGTAATGTATAAAGTAAACTACTAATACATTAATATGTAACATATTAAAATAATAATGCATTAATAATGTATTAATACTTTAAAGTATACATTGACTCATACATTAATAATGTAATGTAAGATAACTAATATAGTAATATATTATTGTAATGTCTAAATTAACCAATATGTAATATATTAATCAATTTATACATTAATATATTTTTTTACCACTATAACCTCCAGGTGTGCCCACGATGCCCCTTACGCGGTACACAAGGTAAGTCGGGGGAAATTGAACTCGAAACCTCATGGAACTTCATTTTCACGGCACTTGCCAACTGAACTGCCAATTTATACATTAATATATTGCTAAATTATTAATACACTAATAAAGTAATACATTATTAATATAGTAATAATGTAGTTATATATAAATTTAATATATATATAATGTATTTCATAAAACATTATTAAATTAGTAATACATTTACAATACATTATTACATTATTATCATGTAATGTGTTAATTAATTAATTAATTAATACCTTCTTAAAATATTAATACATTAATAAAGTAATATATAATAATAGATTATTAAAGTCATAATACATTTTAAAGTAATAATGTATTTCAATTAATAAATTTTAATACATTAATACATCATTAATTCATTAGCACATTGTATGCATTTAATACATTTTAAATGCATTAATGTATTAACATTTTAAATAATGTTTTACTAAATAATGTATTAACATTTTAATAATGTAGTCATATATAGACCTTAATGTATTTACTAAAACATTATTAAAATGTTAATACATTAACAATACATTAGTACATAACTGCATAATTAATACATTAATAATACATAATTAAAGTAATAATTTATTGCCCCCGGAGGCAGTTCAATTGGGAAGTGCTGTGAAAATGAAGTTCCATGAGGTTTCGAGTTCAATTCCCCCTGACTTACAATGTGTGCCGCATAAGGAGCCACGTGTAACGTGAGCACGTGCCCAACTAGTTGTTGATTCCTCCAGACATAAAAAAAAATTAATAATTTATTAAAATATTAATACCTTAATAAATACATTATTAAAGTAGTAATACATTTTAATTAATAAATCATTAAATACACTAACACATATAATACATTAAATGCATTAATAAAGTATTAAAATACTAATAAAGTAATACAGTGATAATACATTAATAAAGTAGTAATAGATTGAACTTAATACATTTAATAATACATTATTACATTATAATGTATAAATTAAATCATTAATACATAAATTTCTAATGTAATACATAAATTTATTAATAAATTGATACATAAATATATAATTGATTCTTTTATTAATACATCCATACATCATTAAATCCATTAATAGATATTTTATTAAAATATTAATATCTTAATATAAATAAAAATACCATAATAACTTAATAAATATATCACTAAAGTTTAATACATTACTATAATTTATAAAATAATTAATACACTATTAATGTAATACATTAATATACAACTAAGGTAATAATACATTAATAGAAATTTATTAAAATATTAATACATTAATAAATATATTTTTAAAATAGTAATACATTTTTAATTAAATAATACATTTTAATACATCATTACATACACTAACACATTTAATACATTAAATCCATTAATAAATACATTACTAAAGTATCATTAATATATTATTAATACACTTAGCAGTAATAGATTCATCTTAATGCATTTAATAATATATTAATAAAGTATTAATATATTCATGTATAATATAACAAATTAAAGTAATAATACATCAATAATGTAATCTATTAATTAATTAATAGATTATTTAGACTACATGGTTGATAAAGTGGTTGTTGAATACCTCTTTATATTTTTGAAGTTATTTGTTATAGATTGACCTTCACTATGGATGATATTCACTACAAGGTTGAACTTGGTTGACTATGACCATGATTGATTGTGGTTTACCATGGTTAACAATGGATAACCATGTTTCACAGTTGTTTTCCATAAGTGACCATGAACATGGTTCACCAAGAATAAGGATGACATGCAAGTAGCGACATTTGAAATTGTTTGTCAAATTACGATGACTTGATATTTGCGTCACATTGTGGCAATGAGGCTATGTTCTTAACATTCTGACGATGAGGCCGTGTTTATCACATTGCGACAATATGGTTATTTTTGCTAGCTTGCGATGAAGGGGCTAAGTTCATCACATTGCGACGATAGGATATTTGCATCACATTATGATGACATGATATTTGCATCGCATTGTGATGACAGGGCTATGTTCATCACATTGCAATAAAAAAATATTGTTTTTCACATATTGATGACGACAGGGCTATGTTCATCACATTGCGATGACGAGATATTGTTTTTCACATATTGACGACGAAGGGATACTTTTTGTCACATATTGACAATGACGAGGATATTGCGATGATGAGGCTATGTTCATCACATTGTGACGAAAGACATTTAAGTAAAAAGTGGCTATGTGATGGACATAAATGACATTTGTGATGAACATAAATGTCGTATGTTCATCACATTACAATGATAGGACATTTATTTCAATGACCGAGCTATGTTCATCACATTGTGATGAAAGACATTTAAGTAAAAAGTGGCTATGTGATGAACACAAATGTCCTATGTGATGAACATAAATGTCATATGTTCATCACATTGCGACGAAAGGACATATATTTTAACAACACGGTTGTGTTCATCACATTGCGACAACAAGACATTGTTTGTCACATAATGATGATAGGATATTTGCATCACATTGGAATGATGAGGATATGTTCATCTCATTGCGACAATGAGGCTATGCTTATCACATTGTGGAAATATGGTTATGTGCATCACATTGTGACGATGAACTAATGTTTGTCACATTGCGACAATATGGTTATGGATAGTCATGGTCAGCTATGGACAACAACTGTCAAACATGGTTAACTATTGTCAACTATGGTCAACCACAACCAACCATGCTCATGGTCAACCAAGGTCAACCATAGTTATGTTCCTCACATTATGACAATATGGTTATCTTTGTCACATTGTATGTTCATCGTATAAGGCTATGTTCATCACACTACGCCAGTATGGTTATGTTCTTCTCAAAGTGATGACATGGCTATGTTCATCACAATGTGATGTTTGCATCACATTGTGATGATGAGGCTATGTTCATCACATTGCAATGACAAGTTTATGTTCTTGGGACAATGAGACTATGTTCATCACATTAATATGAAATCATCTTGAACTTTGTAGATGATGAATTACACGTGTTCTAAGGAAATTGATAGCAAATATACTTGATTTATACTTGTTCTAACGACATTGATAGCAAATATACTGAATTTCAATATTAACTTTGAACCAAACCAACTAACCCTCCAAACTGTAAATTGTAATTGTAATGAAATTTAGCTTCATTTGGCTTATAAAAGAGAAAGAAACAATGGGTTAAACATATGGTAACAGAAACAATGCCGCAACTTGGTAAAGCCTTATTGTTATTAATCCAGAAAAGTATTTTCTCATCTCCATCGCACCACCTTCTAGCAGTTATGTATTTTTGGTTTCTTATCTTAATGTTCATGTAATTTTTTATGGAATCTATTTTATGTGAAACTTGGTCTATATATTCAAAATCATATAGTGACCTTATTACTGTTTTTATTCACATGACCTTATCACAGTTATCTTCAAATGTAGACAATATGCAATGGCACGCTAAATTTATTTATTTATAAATATTCAAAAGGCATTCCTATTCTAAGTAGGGTTTGGGCTTTATTGAAAGATCTAAGTAGCATTTCCATTTTGATCAGTTCTGCCATATATCTTCCTCTGGATGTGCATTGACATTTTTTTATTATTCTCTTGTACAGTCGAATCCCTCATCCGCAGTCGAATCCCTCGTCGACAATGGAGTCAAAGTCTTCCTCTGCTGCTCGCCCCGACAACGAAGCTACGATTAGTTCTCTAGAACCTTTCAAACAGTACAACGAACCCCGAACGGTCGAAGAACAGAACGAGAGCATGTATTGTGAAGGGAACATTAACAGTAGCAGTAACATCAATCAACAATCCATCAGAAAGGGTCGTCCGCTTGGCTCCAGAAACAAACCAAAAGAGAACCCTGTAGTCCAACGGGACAACAATTATGCAATAATGCCTCATGTTATACAAATTGAACCTGGCGCAGATATAGTTCAGTGCTTACATCGACTCTACCAAAGCCTTCAGGTAGGGGGTCTCTACGTGATGAGCGCCCTAGGAATGGTGGAAGATGTGACCATCTCTATATTAAAGCTAAACTATACTACGTATGTTAAAGACTAACTAAACTTCCTACCTTATAATATCACAATTTAATTAAAAGGTAAAATGGAAAGGTATATAAAAATTATGCAAAGTAAAAACATATCATGAATATTCCAGAGCCACTCAATTTAATTTTTGGCTTGAATGGAATAGGATCAAACCCATGTGTGGCTTTGGGAATGTCAGTACAATAATTAAAAAAAAAATAATATTACTAAAACGCAAAAACATATCATCAATGGTCTGAAACAAGATGAAACATAATGTTACAGTGGACTGAAGGATTTGAATGGACCTGCTTCTTTTGGAAACTCAAGAAAACTTCCATGGCCATGTTATTTAATAAGACAAGCTACTATGCCTAAAACCCCGCGATTAAGACGTAGCAGAGAGATCATGGTAATAACATTTCTTAAAAAAACCTGTTGTTGGTTACATGGTATGCATTTTGGACGCATGCACCAGGAAAATATATCGCGTAAGGCTGGAGGATTTGAACCATTGTTGACAATTGGTTTGAGAAAAAAGGAAGTCATTTGGAGAGCTTCCAAGACAAAATGGTTAACAGTAACTATAATAAGAATAACCCTAATAATCATTAACAGTAATATGGTGATTATTAACCATAGTAGAATATGGTGATTATTAACCATAGTAGAATTTGAAATTAAAAAGGATTTGAATGCTCATAAATTAAAAAGTAATTGAATGCCCGTGGCTAGAGTAGTTTCGGATGAGCTGCAATAACACTATCGGGTTTAACATTAGAGCGCTTTTTAGGAGCATCCATCCACAGTTGTTAGACCTGATCCCTCTCGACGTTGGAGTGATCGCTGGAATGTACTGGGAGTTTCTTGAACACTCATATATTCATCTAAAATCTGAAACACTGCCTACATGTGGCATCGCTTACCTATTAATTGAAACGTTTGGAAGTCTTATTCTTAATTGAAATTCGGAAATTAATATGAAACGCTAAATCCCAATGAGGCGTGTACTTGGAGTTTCTTGAACAGTTATATATTCATCTAAAATATGAAACGTTGCCTACATGTGGCATATCTTACCTATTAATTGAAACGTTTGAAACTCCTATTGTTAATTGAAATGCGGAAAATATGATTAATAATTTACTTCCTAATCACTAATTTCCACGGTTACCTAATTAATCAGGTCACTTTTACTTAATTAACCTGTATAAAATAACTCATTGTAACGTTCCATTGAGTTTCAATGGAGAATAACATGTGTCATATTAATGCATAGGGTTTCAGTAGGGATTAACAAATGTCATATTGTTGCAAATCTAAAGCTGTCGAGTAATGGATGCGACAATCTGAAGCCGCCGACTGATGGCTTGCGGTAAAGCCTGGTAATAATATCAACGTAGGCCAAAGTGGCATAACACCATTTTATGTTTCACATGCCAACAAACGCTCGCCGCAACTGAAACTTAAACTTGTCCAAATATGATAAGTGTTATCCACATCCAATGTTTCACATCCAACCTATTAGAAAATGAGAGAGCACGCAGAGCTTGCACACTACACACAAACAGATATATATTACTAATTAAACATTGAGTTACATACATAGGAATCTCTATATAATGTGGATTTAAATAGCTAATTAAGAAATACTAACAAACCCAATCCCAAACTAAGTAAGCATAATCCTAACACTCTCCCTTAATGTTTACTTTACAAATTACAATAATATTTTATCACAATTACAACAGAATTACAACACTTGATCTTTCGTCTCTTTGTCTGATCTGGTCTTTCTCAGCTATTTAAATTCACTCTGCAATCACCCGGTTTTCGGTCTTTCTTCTCCACACATTCGAGCTTCCCACTGACACATTTAAAGTCAAAATACTTCTGACCATCTGTGACGTTCTTTGTAAAACTGACACTTCTCGACCTCCTGAAGGACAGTCTTGATACCGAACCATTTTATGGATACACTTCCATCTGTGAAATTCCCCCGAAAAGAAAATTTCGACAGTAAGATAGGACAATGATCTAGGTACAAAATGTTTTCAGCAGTCAATTTCACAACTGACCTCTTAACACAAAATAACCTGTAACTGACACTTCCAGAGCACGACGGTCACATCAACATATAACAGAAATTGACATAACTAAGTCAGCAATCGGTTCTCTCCCGGAGCACAACGAGTCAAGAACTACTAACTTGAATTGCATCACTCTGTTCTTATAGTTGGTTCTTCATAATGCAATTTTTACAAACACACCAAACAAAACAACTAATTCTATATAGATACAATGAATATGCCCAACAAGATGCCTGAGATTTTAGCCAAGAAAAACAGGGCAAACATCTACGGTGGCTTCCACATATTAAGAGAAACAAATAAACACATCACGGGCTCCATGCAAGGTTGCACAAAACATCTTCATCAATTCAGATCTGGAATGACTTTGTCTGATGTTTTGAATACGATCCCACAATCTTATGGTCGTTTTTGATGGCGGCATAGATCTCTTTGGCGGCTCCTTCAACTCTGATTCAAAGAAGCGGAAACATACCTGTGAATCAAACTGATCTCTCTTCCTTTTCATTATAGCTAGACATCGCCTGGTCTGAACAATGAGTGGCTCCTCCTTCTCGTACGCAGGCTCCTCTCTGTTTATCTCCCAGCGGCGTTGCAATTCCAATCACCGCAGGACGATGGGTAGCTCTTCGGCCAACAAAGATCGATTGAATGACAAGCGGTGAATGACAGGCATATGGGTGGCTCTTCGTTGGACGTCTCCTCTACACGCGGTGAATGACAGTAGAGAGGGGCATAGGGGCGATATGCAGAGATTGCAGCGGGTTGGACATGGCAGCCAGCGTACTGGTGGTTAAACAGATCTCCTCTGTGGATGTGTAGCTCCTCCCAGCAGTCGGTAAACTGAATAAAACAATACACAAATAAATACCACACACAAAAAAAACTACTCCTACAACTCATTAAACCACGGCTCTCACATCATCCTGGGCACTCCCATGAGGGATTAAGCCCAGCCAGGCTCTGATACCATATTAGAAAATGAGAGAGCACGCAGAGCTTTCACACTACACACAAACAGATATATATTACTAATTAAACATTGAGTTACATATATAGGAATCTAGATCCGTATAATGTGGATCTAAATAGCTAACTAAGGAATACTAACAAACCCAATCCCAAACTAAGTAAACATAATCCTAACACAACCCTTACAGTAATTTTTTAATATGATTAGGTAAATGTGAAAAAGTAAACATGTTAATGCATGCATTCATAAATGCAAGGAAGTTTTGAACAGTAAATCTCATTCATTGATTTGAGAGGACGACTAAGAATATGCCAGCGTCTTCTATTCCTGACCATAAGATTAAGATTTAAGGTTAAAAGATCATTAAATGTGGCCATTGCCAATAGGTGTAGGCCTTTCGACGTAATTATGGTCAATCATGTATATGAGTGAGCGTAAACTAGCACAATGGTTAATTCGCAACTGGTGAACGCCGAACAGCTTACAGTTGAGGAAATTCGAGGTAGAGGAAATGCACGGACAGTTGATTAAATTCGTGGCTTGTCTAATACATGTAATTTCCAAGAATGAAGTTGAAGGACTGCCTTCTAAACATGGTAATCTCAAAGGTTAATAATTTAAACGTGGCAATCATATGATGTTACAGTAATTTCTTAATATGATTATAATTTAAGATTAAAAGATCATTAATTGTGCCCATCTCCAATAAGTATACGCCTTTCGGCATAATTATGATCATGATCAGTGATCATTATAATAAAAATTTCTCATCCACCTATCATGTATATGAGTGAGTGAGCAAACTTCCACAAAGTAAAAATGCCCTATTAATTTTACTCATTTACAATTATACACATGTTAAGAAAAAAAATCATTATATATATATACTTTTTAAAAATATACATGTTACTATTCTTTATAAAAAAAAACACAAACCTTTTATCTACATTTTTATCCTTATTCCTCAAATTTTTTCAACAAATTTTTTCCTCGATGCTTCTTTTCATTTAAATATTATATTTATAATATAATTATTTCATATATTAAATATATACTAAATTTATGTATATTTCAAAATTATGTGTACATTAAAATTAAAATATTAATAGACACATTGTCATAAAAAAGCTGGTGCCAAACTAAGATGAAAAATTATAAATATAGTTGATGTTCAATCATAACGGAAGAGCGCTTTATGAAGCAT
This sequence comes from Picea engelmannii, assembly GCA_009831015.1. Lineage (NCBI taxonomy): Eukaryota > Viridiplantae > Streptophyta > Pinopsida > Pinales > Pinaceae > Picea > Picea engelmannii. Next base: position 996,947 of record ML784755.1, on the reverse strand, counting down.
TGCGCAGAATGTCTTGAAGCAGCAGCTTAACCACTGTATCGTATTCATCCACAATATCACTTCCAAGAAAATCTCCAAAGACTTTAACGACATTTCGTTTAGTTATCACACTAACTTTGTCTTCCTGACAGAGTATTGCTGTAATATTTAAACCGAATCCCAAGTGTGATGACTGGAAGAATTTGACCCCTGCAACGACAAGTTCCACCATTTTAACAATGTCCTTTACTATATCCAACATCTGCAACCTCTGTTCCAAAATCTTTCTCATACTCTTTCTCGGCTCATTGAGTACTTCATCGCGCCTCACTATGCTATCAATTATGAACAGAGCTTGGTCAAGTGCCCTACTTATCAGATCAATATTCTTCTGCTCCTCTTCATCTTCATGATCATCCTGCCGGCTAATGATGAAGCTAGCCTCAGCCTGGAACGGTCAGGCGAATTGGGTCGTAAGCGAATTCACACGCAATAGGATCAACAAACTCTTCCGGAATTTTATCATATGATGGATCCATTGTTTTGTCAGATCTTAGATACTTCGCGTCAATTACACAATCAATTTGTTGGTATATACTTCCCATCTTATATATATATATATATATATATATATATATACACACGCACCGTTTCATTAGGCAGAGTAGGTGTATTTTACAAATGTGTTAAATTTTTTAAATTTATTATTATTATTTTTATTTTATTAAATTTTAATAATAATTATAATCTATTTTTAAGGTTATGGTCAAGTCACATAAAACCCCTTGTTTGTAGGACAAGGATTCTTTCCACCTAGCTATAATAATAATAAATCATGACAGTAGAACCATGATAGAAGAATCACAACAATTGAATCATGGCAATAGTATCATGGCTACAAAAATAGATCCGTAATAGAACCACAACTATAAGAAAAAAAATGTATGGTTTTCATATGTGCAGTGTTGAATCTATGAATCTGGTTGAGGGTTTGGCTTCTAAATCAGTTGGATGCCCTCTTGGAAGTTTAAAGCTTCCTATAGAGTTGATCTGTGGCAGATCTACTGAAGTTTAGTATTGGTTCATAGTTGGTTATATTGGCATAATATTTAATGCATGGTTGGAGTCTATTTATAAGAGATATGGCACATCTTGTTTGAGGTATGTTTTGTGAACTAGGGTTTAGCTCTTGAGATGGTATTGGTTGTTCATTATTGCTTCATATATCATATTTGTTAAGAGACACAATTGGTATTTTGTTGTTGGTATTTGATGTATGGTATTCATGTTATGTATTCCTATTGTGATCATGAGAACGAGATCCATGAGATCATATCTAATTTGATAGAGGAGACATGTTGATGTGAGAAGTTGTTGTGACAGGTTGTGTTGTGCATAGTTGATGCACTTGTGATGGTACAAGTTGTGTGAGTGATTGATGTACATGGTTGATAGTACATGTTGATTGGTATAGATTGTGACAAGTTATTGGTACAGGTTGGACATATTGTCTTCTGTCTACAAGCTAGGTCTTGTACTTGAAGGTTAGATTCCTCACATCTCAATTGGTGCTGAGAGTTGCAAGCTGGGTCTTCTATTGATAGTTGGTACTCTCTTAGATTTGTTGCTCTTTTTTAGTTGGTGATGATAAACCCCAGAGATTGTAGTCTCATGTAACAACACAATACAAAAGATTACACATATATATGGTGTTCTTTGTGTTCATTATGGTGATGGTTTCATGTTCTCTATTATCGATGAATGGTGTTTTTATATGCAAGTAGCTAATTGTGAATGAATAGTAATATTTGAAATGATTGCTAACTAGGTTTTGAGAGAAGTGTAAAAACATCCCTACATTGATTCACCTCTTCCCTCTCAGTGTGGTTGGTATGTTCAACATTACACTCAATAGATTTTGTTTCCTATCTTCAACTAGTAGAACATTTTCTTTGTTGGAACAGGGGAAAACCCAGGGTTCAACGCTGAAGAGCGCACCAACAAAGCCCTAACTACCGACCCTTTCGGCAACACCTGTGAAGCAGATGAAGTCTCACCCGAGGTAGAGGCAGGCATGGTTGCAGGACTCAGGTGTCTGAAACCTTAGATGTGACACAGATATGTGATTATATTTCTTACATCACACTTAGCATCAGTTATTTCCTAACATACATTCATTAATACACTTCACAGAAATCACAGATCACCTCAGTAATTACTCAGATCTAGCACTTAGCAATGATAATCAGGTTATACTGAATAGATTAAGCACTTAGTATCTTATGTATCATATCTAGCATGCATTCATATATCATAAGCACAAAGCATCAATAGATCTATCTAAACATATCAGAGCATTTAGCAAGAGAGAGATAAACACATCAGCACAGTACACAGAGTTACCATGGCTCACCACCCCCACCCTCGGGCTACGTCCACAAAGTCTTATTTATATTATCTTGTTCAAGAAGTTACAACACCAAGCCTCCAAGATCCTACCCTACATAGAACAAGAGATCCACATAGCTCGCTAGATCCTCTTTCCCAGGGTAGATCCAAGCACTAAGTCTTCTCACACTCTAGCACTCAGTAGTTATAACAACATGCATAGAGATCTTACAGTCACACAGACTTTTGATCACATAAATCCGACTTATGCACTGAGCCATCGACTAGACAAGGATACCTTTTCTTACATGGCCTAGACCTCTATTTATACATAGAAAAAGGCCTAAACAAGGGTCGGCGTCCCTTTCCCATTACAATATTCCCAAAAAACCCAAAAAGGTTCCACAAAATATGGCGAGATCACGTGATCTCCGCTTCGCTATGGACTCCGTCTTTGACAGGCAGTCGAAGTACCAAACGATCAACTATGACCAAGTATTCCTCAAAACTTGGTCGAGAGCCAACAGGCCCCCAACCTTCACCCGTGACTCGTCCCGAGACACTCTTCTCTGGGTAACTCTGCCTCGAAGGCCTCGAGCTTTGCTTGAGCTACTTCGACCTGTTGCTTTGCTACTACTTCTTTCCTGACAAACTCCTGAATGAGTGCATTACTAACTGGTCCTTCTAATCACTGCTCTATTGTGTTCACGACCTGTTCCAGGTCTATCCCTTGTCTCTCAATCTCTAAGAATAGTTGACATGCCCTATCCTGCAAAGGTTGAAGTTGCTACGTCACTTCCATGACCTTGCTCTGGATCATATGAATCTGCTGCTACACGACACGCTGTTCATGTGACCTCTTCATTTTCTCTATGGTCGTTAGGGCCTTCAACTGTACCTGTAACTTCTCGGCTTGGTACTTCACCTTCTGGAGCTGTGACTCCAATTTATGCAATTCAGGGTTCTTGGATAGGTTCTCATGTATCTGTGCACTTCTACTACTTAATTTCTTACATTCTTCAGTGAGTGCCTTAATCCTTTCTACTGTACTTCGGGCATTCACTTCTCTTTGGTCACGTTCTTCTTGTAGAGTACTCGATATGGCTTGGAGCTCTAGTTCTACTATCCTTTGTTGCAGTTGTTGAATGACTTCAGCAAGCTTCATTACTTGGTGTTCTATGGATTCTTCTGCCTTCTGTTCTAAACCATTCATAGAGAGAAATGCTATGTTGACAGCTTCTTCGATCCCGATCTTCTTCACGAGAAGTTGCTCCTTCTCCTTTTATATCTTTGCATGTTCTTTATCAAACTTCTCTTGGATGGCCTCCTTTTGCTGTGAAGCTTGGCGTTGCTCTATGATTTCCTCATGTGTGTGCTTTAGGGCTTAGGTGGCCTATTTTGTTACTTCTTCTTCTTTCCGAAGGTGTACTTCAACTAGGTCGGCAATCCTGTGAAGTTGAACTGACGTGTCTCCTGCTTCGGGTGTTCCTTCTAGCATAGGCTCAGTGGAGACTGTACAGTTATATTGGAGGGATCAATGTACTCCTGGGAGCTCAACTTCGATTTTGTCGTACATCGTATGTTTCTTGGCCTCCTTCTTTTCTGTAATTTCTTCTATGGCTTCATTCAAAGTTGCAAGGAGAAAGATGAAGTCATCGGGTTTGAGCATGCTTTTCATCTTGGTCACAGTCACTTTTTCTTTCTTCTTAACGGAAGACTTCGAAGGTGACCCTTTTCTTTTCTTTAGAACTTCGACTTTGTCTTCTGATTTTTGTTCAACTTCTTCTAGGTCTTCGTCGTTACCTTCTTCATTTGGTGTGACAGAAGCTATCCTTACAGAGCAACTATCCACGTCTTGAACCTCTTCAGTTTTCTTCATCTCCTTTGTCTTCTTTGTATTCTTTGTCTTATTGGGCCCAGGTGTGTCCTACGCAGCTTCTGGGCTGCTGATATCTGAAATATTCGCTGGATTTGCTGCAACGAGGAGGTCCACTGACCATTCATTGGTGATCTCTTCAAGGTCTTCTTCTGCCAATTTATAATAGGATTGCAGTTGTTCCTGGTTCTCATCAGTGCGTGGAGTCAGGTATATGAAGTGGCAGTTCGTGTCGAACTTCATTGAGGGTTTGAATATGTGGAGTGTGTTCGGAGTAATGCGAGGTGTGGCTTGTATCGTAGTATTCAACTGGATGTAGTATATGGGAAAGAGGGTATTCAACTGCCATTGTATGTTCATATTTTTCATGTACCATAATGTACTAAACTTCGCAGGCAATGGTTCAAATGGTAGGGTTTCAGGAAAAATGACATGCTCCGGCATCTCCAATGCTATGAAGCCGATCAGGATGAGAAGCCAACTGAAGTGGAACTCATATCCTTGGTCTTTCTCTTCTCTGCAATCCAATTCGAGTTGATCCGCTAAGTACTTCGACCAGTTCATTTGGACTCCTTCTATGCATTTTCCTGCGAGATCAACTACAAACCCAGATACTTGCATTGGTCTATTCTTGCGGACTAACTTTCCTGCGATCATCTGACAGGTGAGACGCACTATGCCACTGTCAATAGAGGTTACCTTCTAACCTCGCGCGCCTTTTTCAACATTTCCATAGGCCTCTTTAATCTTCTGTGAAAGAGTGCGATCCACAGTCTTTCTAGGGTAGTAGTCTTGCGGGTCAGGGCCCTGCATGCTCAACCCGGTGATCTGATTGATCAATGTTGGATCAATCGTTATACACTGGTTCATCCAGAGATATCCTCCATGGTAGCTCGCTAGTAGTAATTTTACACAAGCGTTCACCTCCTGGTGGCTGCCAAAGTGTTGAATCTTCATTACATTAAGTAAGGTGGACTACGCAAGGTTCATCGTCCATTGTTGAGGGACGATCTTGGAATTATTCCCCTTTTTCATCGTCAAATACTTGTGCGGGGCAAGCATACTGTAGGATTTCTGGTCACCAAGGTTGAAGTTGCAAAACTTCAATGCTACGAGCTTGGTCTGCTCAGTGTGAACTACTCACACACCCTTCGGTAGGTACACTGTGATCATAGGATAGTCATAATCTTGGGGTACACTGTCACGGTTGATTTCACCTTTCAAAGGAGGTATGTAAGAGGAAAATATGCTTGGGATCATCTTGGCATTCGCGATGTCATCTCTATGTTTAGTACATTTCTCGACGGTCTTTCGAGATGGTCCACCTTGAGCAGTAGATGGAGAAGCTGCTACTCCTCTTGACAACGAGGCTTGGACTCTGGTGGAAATTCCTCATTCCGACATAACTCTTTCAGTTCTTCAGTCAGCGAGTACTTCTCTCACCAATTCTTTTGTTGCACTAAGCTTGTCGGACATGTAAGCTCAGGATCACTTTCTCAAGTTGTCAATGGGATGAAGGTACCATAATCGAGTAGAGAGCAAGGCAGGGTAGTCACTATTCCACAATGTGGGTATTCTATGAGCTCAAGTTCTCAATTGGAAAAAGTGTCTTCCAGGCATGGAGCAATGGAATAAGTAAGTAAAGTTGTAACGAACTGCTTGCAACGGATAGGAGGGTCCATTAACTCTTCATCTGTCCATTATGGCATAGTCTAATGGTTAGGTAAAATCTCATAACTTTCTTTTGAGCCATTTGGGCCATCATTGGAACGGGTATATCATATTCTAATGGCTATATTACTTCGACATGGCGAAGTGCCATATGTCGTTGTTCTTCTATCCCGCAGAAGCTCAAATTCTTCATGTTTTCCTTTTGCGGGGTTTCTTCTAGAACATTATGTAATTTCTCCAACTTCGCTTTCTTCTTCATGATTTTTCTATCCTTCTTCCCAGTGAGCTTCATCTTGGTCATCCTTTTTTCATTCTGATTCTTTTCTTCCCTTGGCATGGTAACTTCAGAGTGTTGAGATTCTTTCTTCAGATCCACAGGTATTACTTGTCTAACATATTTTTCGGTCCTCTGTGGTTCTTCTAGCATTCTGTCAACTTCATCATCCAAGTTCATGGGGTCAAAAAACCTTGATTTGTTCTCCCGTTCTTCAATCAACTACTCGATCCTTCTAATCACGAAGTCTCTTAACTCTTGTCTTTGTTGTTCTAGGTCCTTTTCTACTTCCTATTTTCTAGCTTGATCTTTCTCAGATCTGACCTCTCTTCTTCATATCTGACCTTTCTTTCTTGGCAGAAAACTTCACAGGTCAAACAAAACACTGCACACTAGGGCAATAGATGTACGCATAGAGATTATTTCACACAAATCTTCTTCTTCTTCAGTTCCCAGCAATCACAATTCCAGGTCCTGGCAACGGAGCCATTTATTGGCACAGGGGCAGACCCAGGGTTCAACGCTCTAGAGCGCACCAACAAATCCCTAACTACCGACCCTTTTGACAACACCTGCGAAGAAGATGAAGTCTCACCTGAGGTAGAGGTAGGGGTGGTTGCAGGACTCAGGTGTCTGGAACCTTAGCTGGGACACAGATATGTGATTATCTTGCTTACAACACACTTAGCATCAGTTATTTCCTAACATACATTCATTAATACACTTCGCAGAAAGCACAGAGCACCTTAATAATTACTCAGATCTAGCTCTTAGCAATGATAATCAAGTTATACTCAATATATTAAGCACTTAACATCTTATGTATCATATCTAACATGCATTCATATCTCATAAGGACAAAGCATCAATAGATATATCTAAACATATCAGATTAGTTAGCAAGAGAGAGACAAACACATCAACATAATACACAGAGTTACCATGGTTCACCCCCACCCTTGGGCTACATTCAAAAAGTCTTCTTTTATATTATCTTGGTCAAGCAGTTACAACACTAAGCCTCCAAGATCCTACCCCGCATAGGACAAGAGATCTACGCAACTCGCTAGATTCTCTTTCCTCGGGTGGATCCAGGCACTAAGTCTTCTCACACTCTGGAACTCAACACTTATTACAACATGCATAGAGCTCTTACAGTGACACAGACTTTTGATCACATACATCCAACTTATGCACTAATCCATCGACTAGACAGGGATCCCTTTTCTTACATGGCCTAGACCTCTATTTATACATAGAAAAAGGCCGAAACAAGGGTCGACATCCCTTTCTCGTTACAATATTCCCAAAAAACCCAAAAAGGTTCCACAAAAGGTGGTGATATCCCGTGATCTCCGCTTCGCTATGCACTCCATCTTTGACAGGCAGTCGAAGTACTAAATGGTCAACTATGACCAAGTATTCCTCAAAACTTGGTCGAGAGCCAACATTCTTCCATGGCTTCTTTGCTTCCAAGCTTAATTGTGCCTCTACATATAATTTTAGTTGAATTATTATAGCCAAATGAAACTGATGCATCTCTTTCTTTCCTTAGAGTTTGATCCAAATGGATCTTGAAAGGCTTAAAAAATAAAAGTTTTCAAATGCTAAATAAAATGACATGATCAAAAATTGCTCGTCGCAAGATTTTCAACGACACAAACAAAACAAAAATCCAAATTCATATGAGAAAGTTATGGCAGTTGAAAAATTTGGTCTTCTCCAATAAAAGTCAAAGAATCAATGACAGCTGACATGTGACAAATGATATGGTTACATATGCTTCGTGGTTGAATGTCATTTTGATATGTTATCATATTATAAACCCACCAAACCATAACTTAATCAAAAGATTCGAATCACCCATATGGAATACTTTAAAACATTAAAGTGGATTGGTTTAAAATATGATATGGTTTGTTTAAAAAATAAATAAAACCCATATTACAAAGTTTATGCCATATTATATGGCAACGTGTCAACTAAAGTCTAACCCATTTGAAATATAGGCACTCTATATGTTAAGGTCCTAACCCGCACATAGGTAGATCAATGTATTCGGATGTAATAAAGGTCAATATTAATAAGACCTTTCAATAAAATAGAATAAGGCGGATGTAAGAGGACCTAATAGAAGCTTCCGCTTCTAGAAGGATCTTCCTCTAGATGCTTCTCTTAATAGACACATTTAGTATAAATAAGGGTCGAGGGTATGAAAACCCTAGCTTGGAGATTATTGTAACAAAGCGTTGCTCTACTGGAGGTTGCCCCCTCGAAGAGGCCTGTGAACATTGTTATCTGAATCAAAGTGCTATTTCTGTTGCTATTGCGTATATCATTTCTGTGTATTGTGAAGATTATGCTGGATATTTTACTGTCATTCTTTTATTTCTAGCATTTCATTTCTATTCTGCATATTTTATATATCTGGTATCTTGCAAGTGGTATCAGAGCACTTTCCTTGGCAGAAATTGTGAGTATTTTTTTTCCAGGGTAGAGACGTATTCCGACGTCTTTAAGCCATAGAGATCTGTCGTTACGCGCATAAACCCGCGGTTGAGGGATTCATACACGCAGGAAATATAAGTGGTTCTTAAGCACACATCTGTTGGCCACCCTTGTAACCCTTGTTGGTACCCCTTCGAGTGGTAGCGCATCAGACAACACCTGTGTATGGATCGGCCTAGATTTACTGAAGCCCTCTTTAGATAAACCTATCGGCCGCTGGATTGATATAGTGTCACCGAGAACAACACTCGGGAAGATACTCTCTAGTACCTGGGTAGTCGGGTAGTACAGCTAAGGGTATGGTCTATCCTCCTTAGTTAGTGCCCTGAGATATTGGGCTGAGTACTATTGTTGGACCCCACACGTATATCAGAGAGCTATAGCACAGGGCAAACCCTTGTCTGTAGAACCCTTGAATACCTAACCCCTGGGGAACATAAACAACAACATAAACAAATTAAACCAGTGAGATCTATTGACGCGCACATGTGTTTGTGTTGCTAAGTAAATACTCTCTGGTTCAGAATTTGGGGATTTCATCACTGCAGCATTCTTCAGACCAAAGTATAACCCCACTGCTGTAATAAAAAAATAAAAAAATAAAGTATGGAAAATTTTTCCCCATTATTTGAGACCTATTCCATTAGACTCGTCTCTTCCCCCTTGTCACATTCATCCATATCATTTTTCGGCAAAAAACTTTTTTACCCGACCACTCCCATTTTTTCACCATTATTTGAGACCTATTCCATTAGAATCATCTCTTCCCCCTTGTCACATTCATCCATATCATTTTTTCGGCAAAAATTTCTGACCCACCCACTCCCTTCCCAGTTCACCCATCCTCATGGCCCATACCCGTAGCCAAGAACAGGAGTCTCGCCTCAACACCTTGGAATCTGGTTTCCTTAAGACCCAACAAGAAGTGCAACAACTCAGTGCTACTATTGCCTCCCGTGATGCCTCCATAAATGCCTCCATAAATGCATCTATCAATGTAGCCGTGCAGTTCGCCATGGTGGAAGTCAAACACGAACTTGAAACTATCGTTGTATCACTCTGCACCAAACTCAAAATCCCTCTCGATGACTCTTATCCTGATGCGCATAAAAAGACTGAAGGTGAAACTTCTTCCCATTCCTTTCAACCCCATCACTTTCAAAGGGACATACGCCTTCCTCAGGTGGATGTAACCAAATTTGATGGCTCGGACCCCACTGGTTGGGTCACACAAATGGAACATTATTTCTCTCTCTACAACATTACAGATGAGTTGGAAAAACTCCGGTATGGTGTTCTCCATCTAGATCAAGAACGATGGAAATGGTGGCAATGGAGAAAAACTTCCCGTCAAGGGTATATTGCTTGGACCCAATTTGTTGCTGAGCTTTATGAACGCTTTGACACTGACACCAACCATTTGGGTTGTTTGACAAAATTGAAGCAATCAGGCACAGTCGAAGACTTCATAGAAGTATTTGAGCGTTTGGCCTTTCGAACAGAGGGCATGACTAATGCTTTCTTTTGAGAGTGTTTTATCAGTGGCCTCAAGGAGGAGATTCGGGCACATGTCCTCATGGCTCGACCTACAAATTGGGTGGAGGCTACCAAAAAAGCTAAATAAGCACAACAAATTGTTTCCTCTCAAAACCGTAAGCCTTCCTTTATCCCACGCCCTAAACCACTAAACCCCACCACTCCCTCCGCCCCATTAAAAATCCAAAAATTGACCAGGGCTGAAATGGCTGAACGCCAACTCAAAGGCCTATGTTATAATTGTGATGACAAATATTTCCCAGGCCACAAATGTAAGGAACAAAAGCTCTTT
>ML784755.1:921445-941575 GCA_009831015.1 Picea engelmannii | reverse complement strand
AACTTCGTTATCAAGATTGGTGTTATGGTTTGTTGTTCCTTATGTGTATTTTCTATTCTGTATTGTTTAAGATGCCTGCAAAATTATTTCATTAAAATCTCCTTCCTCATTTAAGTTTTTGAATGGTAATTGAACACATGCTTAAAACTTAACCAAGTCTTTAAAAAATCAACTTCGGATAAGAGTTAGAAGCATGTTCTTGTCACCTGTCATATGCTTTGAACAACCATTGTCAACATACCTATCACTTTTCATGTGTTGGGCTTGCAGAGCAAGTGAGCATTGATTCTTCTTTCTTTTCCATATCTCTTGTGGTTCTGATATTTGACTGTTAATGTTCTGCTTTGATTCCCTTGGTGTAATAATGAATCTACAATTCCTCGCTATGTGTCCAAAATTGTTGCATTTGTAGCATTCTACTTCATTTCTCAATGAACCAAAACTGTTTTGATTTCTATTGTATGTTTCATATGATTTTATGGGATAACTATTATTTAAGTACCTTGCAGAGTTTATTTGGTTCTTGGCATAGGATCGACAATTGACAACTTTATTTCCAAAATTAGCACAATTAATACAATGATCATAAAATAACCTTTGATACCTAGGAGAAGATCATCTTATTTGCGATGCACTCCTTCTAAATTCAGTTTCTTGAGTCTTACTTATTTCTAGAATGCTATTCTTTGGGGGCATGCATTCTTCCTTATTGAAATTTTTTTGACAATCTCTACAAAGTTGCTTTTTCGAGCTTCATGTTTTGTTGTCTTGGAGCTCGATCCTTTTTCATTTTGTACTTTATTGTATCCTAGTCTAGATATGTCATAGGATGGTATTTGAATGATGATTATTCGATCCATTATTATGGTGCTCTTCTTCTACATATCTTTCTTCTAAAGATCTTTCCTTAAAGACACTATTTTTGCTTCCAAGCTTCCAATCATTTTCTCCTTTTCTTCTAACTGAATTATAAGTATTTCCTCAATTCTTTTGTTTACTTCTATTTGAAATTTTAGACTTGTGGTCATCTTCACTAGTTATTCAGAGTTGGAATTTTGAGATCCCTCTTTTACTTTTAACTCAACCTTCAATGACTTGTTTTTATTTCTTTCCTTCTTAAGTTCTTCTGATGCATTGATTATGTAATACCCCTAGGCCAAATCCCAACTCTAAATGTAAATATAAATGTACATATGTATATAAGATGGTGAGTTGTTTGTATCAAGTCTTGGAATTAGTTTTGTAAGAACCTTCCAACATATAGCACACATATGTGTTGTGCACTAAAATAATTAGTGCACACATCCTAGGATATCACATGCAACAAATTGAGTGCGTGATCTTGAGGTCAACGAGTCTTTGTGTATATGTTCATGTTTTTGAGGATGGTGATCCTGGATACAAAAATGACAGTATGTTTGTATTATAAAAGTAAATCACACGCAAATATTAATGAAAAACAAATCATTGTGACATAACAACAATGTAAAATAGTATGGGGGGGTAAACTACACTAGATAGGGAAAGGGGCTACGCTATGGAGCTTAATCCCAAAGGAATATTATATTAATATTCCTTAAAGTACAAAGTGTGGATATTTATTTTATCCTAAGTTCTAAGAATGGGGACAATTGGGCCAACGTAGTTCTCAACATGACAAGTGTCAAGTTGGGAACATGCATACATATAAGTTGGACTTAGTTCATTTTCCATCATCATTCACTCAATCAGTTAGTTGTCCTTGGTACCTTCCTGTTACTGTCACTATACCTTTACTCGTACCTGTACTTGTACTTGTATTTGGTTAGCTTAGGAGCTGGACTGAAAAAGTGGGTTGTCAGGCCCATGGGATATTGAAGAGGTGGGTTCTCAGACTCGTAAGAAATTATCTCTAGGTGAGAGAATTGTTCGGAATTTATTTCTGGAAGGTACCAAACTGTAGCTATAGGGCTCTAAGATTTCATTTTTGGTGTGTTGTTGAAGCCCCGAAAAGGAAGTGGGGCAGCCGAGGGACTGTTGAGAAGAGAAGGGTCACACTTCCTCAAGTGGGATAGGCATGTGGGGAATGAGGGACTGTAGGTTGTTAGTTCGATTTGGCACATGTGACTGAGTGTTGTTGTGGTCTAAGATACATCATCCTAGTTAGGAATTCCTTTACCCGGGTGGATTTTATCCCCAACTCTAGGGTGACCCACTGTTGAGAGTTTTGAGCAATGTGGTCTAAGGCTGGAAGGAAAGTGGAAGGTCTACACACAGTCGGTGATATTTTTATAAAGATACGTGTCAATTGTGTGTTAAATTATGTGCTGCATTATTATTTATGTGTTTATTTTTATAGGTTTTCCTTTGTATGTTGCATGTGTGTTTCTATTATTATTATGTATGAATCAATGCATTTTCAGAGTATTTGTATGTTTTAATTTGGTATCAAAGTTAGAATTTTTGGTTGGCATAGACCAATTGGTTGTTGGGGATGCTACAATGCTCCAGTTTTCAACACTGAGCCTAGATGGGCTAAGAAAGTTGAATGTTGAAGGGAAATTTCATAGAGAATTGATTTCAGAGTGGCCAAATTTCAAGTTACAATGTGTCTATGGTAAAAATCAAAAGAAATTGCATGGAATTGGGAAAAATCCTCAATTTTTGTTATTAAATTCATGCTAAATTTGAGAAATTTGGCCAAGTGGTGAGATATTTTTAATTTAATATTTATTCTAGCAAATTCAGACCTGGAATTGGTTGAATTTGAAGTTACAGGGAAGCCATGACATATGGAGTGAGATTGGTTGCATAAAATCTCAATCTGTGAATGAATTTAGGAAAATTCATACTGGGAATGTCAACTAGTAGTGATTTGGTGTTGCAAAGGTTGAATTTGTGTTATCAGAGTGAAATTGACCAAATTTCATAGTTGCAGAATGTCCATGGTGGAAATTGGGTGAAAATTAGGCAAAAGCCCCAATATTTGCAGCGGAATTCATGAAGAAGTGATGCACAGAAAAATAAAGGTGTGTAGGCGTGCACTCTCAAACTGGATTCTATGTGGTACAGAGTTGATAAGTCACAAAAAATAATGGTGTGTGGGTGCACGCACTTAAATTTCGTGCTACACGATGCATAGTTGGTACTGCATGAAAAATAATGGAGTGCAGGTGTGCACACTTAAATTTGATGTTGTACAGTGCGGAGTTGGTAATGCGTGAAAAATTATGGTGCGCGAGTGTGCACACTAAAATTTTGCATTGTACAATGCAAGCAGGTGAAGCGCGAAAAAATTATGGTGTGTGGTATGCACACTAAATTTTAGCACTCTGTGGTGCGAATTGGGGCTCATATGCATAATATTGGCTCGTGTGGTGTACACATGCATAATATTGGCATGTGGGGTGTGTGCACTGAGTATTGGCAGAGCACAGAGGAAATTTGTTGGTGCACGTGCAATGTTGGTATGCAATACATGCATACTGAATATTCATGGTGTGTGATGTCTTAATTAATGTTGTGCACAGAGTACTAGTGCACAGTGTGAGCACATCAAACCTTGGAATGGTGCAGTGCGTAGAGTGCAATGCATGTGAAATATTAGCATGTGACACAAAAATTGCGTGCAATAGGTATTAGTGCATGAACCAAAATTGTGTGTGGTAGATATTGGCACGCGACACAAAAGTAATAATCACGATATATTGGCATGATAGAGAAGTGGTCCACACCGGTTATAGGTGTGTGGAGCATGCGCTAGCTTATGGTGTTGCTGCGTGTGGTAAATATGGGTGTAAATTTTCAAATTGGTGCACACGAAGTCATTTGGATGGTCTACAATAGCAAAAAACCAATGAATTTCTATGACATTTTATACTATTTAGAGGTCATCTTTTTGCATCACATTTTTAAGGCCCTAAATAACGTTTTTAGGTACTCAAAAACCACGAGAACAGAGTGTATTAAGGTACTTTATATTTGTACAAATCAAATGAAATATCCCAGAGAGATCTTTTTAATGGTGTAAACCATTTGTTAAATGAATCTTTTATGAGGAAGTTACATGAAAAACAATGGAGGGTAAATTTTAAGACCTAGTTAGCTTTTGAGGGCCATAACTTTCTACTCCAAAATCAGATTGAGGCATAAGAGTATTCCATGGAAAGATATTGAACTATAGAACAAAGTCAGGGAGCTAAATTAAAATTATGGGCATGTTAAAAATGTTTAATATGGCACAGAAGGTACCTGTAGCATTCAAGGCCAAAACAATAACTCGCCTAGAACTTCAACAAGATGTAAGTAGCAACCTAAAGCCTAGAAAGAGGTGAAACTTTGAAAAACTATCCAAAATATGCATATGAATAAATCCGATTGATCTCCTACCAAAACTCCAATGGATAAGGTTAAAAATGCATAATTACAGTTCATATTTGCACTGATTTGAAGTATCAATGAAAGCATTAATGGAAAATTTTCATATAACCATAGATTTATGCTCAAGACTCAGAAGTGAGCATGGAAGTTGGAATTGGAAAGGTATTGGACAATAGAATATAATTATTCACCCAAAAAATTGATCTGGGTAGTCAATTTTACAAGAAATCATAAGAAGGAATTCTTATGTATTATTGTACCATATTTGTACATAATTTCATGAATTGTTAAATTATTTAGCCTAACAAGTTTTGTTGGCTGCACATTTTGTAGAGTTAACAACAATTATATCGTAACAGGATCAACACATAGATAAGAATCATGGAAGATGCACAAGGGGCTTAAATACATGAATATGAGGTCAGGGTAATGTATGTCAATATGGGTAATGAAGGCACAAATTCAAATGGACATGGAGAAGGCAAGGAAGAAATCATGAAATTGGTAGAGGCCATAAAAATTTTGCAAAAGGATTTCCAAAGTTATAAAGCTGATAATGAGAGGCCTATGAAAGCCAAGGAGTAGCAGGATGGTTTCAACATAAAGTTAATGAAGATCTTGGACATAATATAAAAGAAGATGGATAAGGAGAATGACTCCAGCAAATCATGAAGTCACAGGTCTCATTACGAGAGGAGAAGAACAACAAGTGTTGGACGACATCACCATCACTCCCCAAGGAATTCCACTAGGAGATCACATAGATGTTCAAGTCCATCCCCTATCAGGAAACATAAGAGGAGGTATGGGGTGGATGAGTTATAGGGATAAATGTAAAAAATCAAGCCTCCTACATTTGATGGTGAACACAAGAAGGATGAGGATGCAGAGACATGGATGCTTGGCACAAGGAACTATTTTCAATTGCATAATTACTCTTCACATGTAGAAGGAATAATTTCCATCTATCGACTCAAGGGAATTGAATCCATCTGGTGGGACCAATTTTTGCAGGTGCAACACATTGATGAGAAAAATGTTACTTGGAGGTAATTCTAGAGGTATTTTCAAAAGAAATACTTGACTAAGAGATACTATGAGAATAAAATGAACGATTTATTTGAACTCAAGCTTGGGAGTTGGAAGATAGATGAATATGAAAGGAGGTTTTTAGAGTTGTTGAAGTATGTTTCTTTCATTAAGGATGAGTCAGTTAAGATTCAAATGTATTTGAGTGGGATGACATCATTTATTAGTGACAAGATACAATACGATGACCCCAAAACATTGGAGGAGACCATAAGGCGAGCTAAATTCCTTTATTATCATCATAAAGGAGGACCAACTTTTCAAAAATCTTGGGAAGAGAAGAGAAAAAGAAATATGGAACAGAGGAAGAAAGGAACTAGGCCACCATTCTTCAAAAATAACTCCAAAGGATGACCATCTTCTAAATAACCCATAATGAATGATATAGTAGGGGAAATACCAAGGAAAACACCTATTTAATGCTAGGGTTGTAGGGGAGATACTATGTACAAATATTTTCCTCAGAGAGGTGAAAAATTGAGGATTGTTCATAATGTACAACAAGATGATATAGTGGAGGACATGGGCATAAATGTACCTAGGATTTATTAAGCCTTGAATAACAAGCAAGTTGAGTTTCAATCACATATGATTGAAGTGGAAGGTAAGATCAACAACCAAACCATTTCTATTTTAATTGATTCAGGAGATATTCATAGTTGTCTAGATCCTGAGATGGTTGTTAGTTCTTCTTTAACTTTTTATTGGGCTGACCCAGATTCTTCTCTCAAATATGTTTCCAATAAAACCCTAAAAACCTATTGGTCATCCTGGTGATATAGAAGGAAACAGTGTGCATAGCTTGCACAACACAGTCTCACCCGAGATAGATTTTATGGGGGACTAAAATACTCAAGTGCTTGAAGTCTGGGAATGAGTGGGGATCTATGATTTTGTTCTTTCCTCCTTATGCATTATATTTGTTAACCATTTAATTACGTCTATGATTCACTCATATTTTAACCTATACATGCATGATGTTATATCTAATTTAACCATTCATTCTTAAGATAATGATCAACAAAAAGTAGAGCATTCATTAACCATCACACATAACACAAGGTTTACCATGGTTCACCCTCTCTTGGGGATACGTCCACAAAGATCTGGCTCTCTGCTCTTTTATTTGTTATGCTTCAAAGTCTCGTGTTGTGCCCATTGCATCTTTAGTAATAAAATCAAAATGAGGGTAAGAACCCTCTGTGAGGCAGACTAGATCACACCAGGCTCCTCATCGTGTGACCTAACCCTCAATTACTACCTTACTCGAGTCTTCTACAAGAATTATTACAATCAACAACCCACAAAATATTAATAATAAACTCTCTCTGTTATGATATATTCTCCCTTATCCTCTCAACTGAGATCTATATCTCCCTCTTCAGTCCTGATATGTATCTCTATATATCTATATTTGTATCTATCTCTCTCCTAGACCTCCTAGGTCCTTATTTATACTACTTTATGGCTTATATCCATTACAATATTACCAAAAAAAACAACCCTATCATGGTTAGGATTATCTGCCTACATGCCACGTTGTTTTTCCTCTTGCATGATTCTTTCTTTCCACCTATTGTGCACACTCCATAATTGGGTTTTCCTTTCAAAAAATAGGTCTTTCTCAAAACAAATCTTTCTCCAAAAATAACCTTGTGCCCAAAATAGAATTCCTTCTCAAAATAGGTCTACATCCAACAGGCCCCCAAAAATGAAATGTGGCTCATCCCAAGCCACTCAGGTGGTGCATGCTCCCTTTACAACCTTTGCCAAGCTGTGCAACTTTCCTTCTAATTCTTCCCATTTTGATCTCTCTTGTGCAACTTTCTCTATAATATCCTCTACCCTATGTGCTTTGATGTGTTCCTTCAGATACTTTGCACTAATCTACATGATCCTAAGTGATCCTTGTCTTCTCCTCCTCCATTTCAACAATTATTTCCACTACTTTCTCATGTAGGGGTTCTAATTAGGTTTTCCTTGCCTACTTATTATTTTGTACAGTCTTCAATTCTGTCTGCATGGTCGTCATCTTCTGCATACCTTTTAATCATTCTGTAATGCTCATGGCCTTTTGTCACTACTTCAACTCCTAAATTGGAGTGTTGATTTTCTCCTCTTGTTGGTCTAGTTGTTGGAATGTTTCATATTCCTCCAACTTTATCCATAGTTGTGTGGTCCTTTCAAAACATTATGTGACCTTTTTGGTTTCTCTTTCCATAATTTCTATTTACATGGCTTCCTCTTGTTCCCTTTCAGTTGTAACTTTGAGAGGAGTGGTCGGTGTTAATGTTTCCTTGAGTTCCTTTATCTACTTATTATACTCTTCAAGTGTCTTCACAATGATTTGAATTTGTTCTTCATCACTGCTCACGACTTCATGCGCGTTGTCTAGAATATTTTTGAAAACTTCTGTCAACTTCTACTCCAATTTATCCATGCGTTGCTTCTCCTCCTATGTCTCTAGTTGGACATACTCTACCACAATTTATGGTGCATCCTTGCCATCCCTAGTGACTTGCAATTCCGTCATATCTTCTTTGGCTCATGATTACACTTCCTATGTGACATTGAATTGTATCTTGTACAATTCCTTTGTTGGTATTTTAGCCAATACCAACTCTACCTACACTGGGTTTTTAAGTGGTGTTTGCGCTATGGACTCCTAGAAATGCAACATATATGTTGTTATCTGGGAGCTAGGACTTGCTTGCACTATGATTTGTATTGTGTCTTCATTGTTCTGTGTGGTTTTGTCCCCTACTTTTGTCACTCGAGGGATCGGTTCTTCTCCCCTTTCTTGTAGTTGTGCTGCTTATATATGTTCCAAGACCTACTTAATGTTGACCAAGTCCTTCCTTATTCTTTTTGTTTCGTTCTCAACCTCCTCATACTCTTTTGTTGCATGGTCCTGCACCCTCTCTGCGACTAAATTAACATCATCCTTGGTTATCGTGTATTTCAAGATGTCTTTTTGGGCCTTGGCCTTCTTGTACAACCCACCTATATGTATGATCGATCGTTTGGTTGGCCTTGTCTCTTGTGGATTAGTTGTCGTCGGGGTTCCCTATGTTGTTATTTCCCCCCTTCCTTATTCCTTATGTGCAGGACATTGTCCTTTTTGTCTATCTTCCTGTCCTTCTTTGGGGCACTTCCCTTCTTCTGTTTCACTATCTTTGGACTAGGCTTCATCTACTGTGTTGGTTTCTTGGTTGCGACACTTCCCCCTGCAAATGTCTTAGATGACCTTGATTCCACTTCTTTCCCTTTGGGAATGTCCTTGGTGATGAATGGGATATTCCAGTCATCCTTCTAGTATTTTATTCCCCATTCAACTTCCCCTGTGTTGATGAAAAATTGAAGTAGTATCCATTCTTTGATTGTATCCATGTGCACCTGGATCCACATGTTATGCCACGTATCCTTAAAAATGGCTATCCCCTGGTACTGCACGACCACCTCATGAGATATTCTCCAGGTATTGGCTGTATTCTCCTTCATATCACTGAGATACCAAGAAAAAGTGTTGGAATTACCACTTCTATGCTTGGAATCATAAGTTCTTCCCAACGATGTGTACCGTGTTGTACGACATCATCCTACTCTATCAAAAAAATATGATTAGTTAGGCTCTTTCCATCCAATTAGTGATATCAGTATAATAAGCCAAGAGTAGTGGAACTCGGTTCCCAAGTATTGGGCATCCTTGTAGTCATCTAGCAATAGATTCAATAAGTATGGTGCCCAACTAAGCATGGTGTCATTTGCACACTATGTTATCACTGCGAAAACTCTTGTGGAGACCTCCTCCTTGTGAAATTTTTGAAGGAGTTTGCATGCCTTCAATATTGTTTCCATCCTAGTGACTACATCACTAATCCATTTTATGATAATGTCACGTGAGCCCCTTTCTGTCCCATAGTTTTTCTTCATTTTTTCTGCAAGTGCATTTTCCTTGGTTTTATCATCCATGTACTATGCGGGCTTCATGCCATTTGATGGCAGTCCTGTGATGAAGGAAATTAGTTCGACATCGATGCAGACAGGCTCGTCTAGCCATAAAATTCCCCCATGGAGGACCGCCAATAACTACATGACACATTTTTTCACGTATTTCCTCATTCTGAAGTGAGGAATATCAAACAAATTAAGAATACTTGTATTTACCAAGCATGCCACTCATTGTTTTGGTTGCAGCATTGGATCTCCAAATGACCTTGTGCCTAGGCTCTCCATATACAACTATTGTGAAAATTCTAGGAACTTGCTTGTTTCAGACACCTCATGGTATGCGTATCCTAACCTTTTGACATAGCCCAGTAAACTTGGTGTGGCCTATATCCCATATGGAATGCATGAAAAAATGATCGAGGCATCGGGTTGCTTACGTGGGGACCACACAATGGGTTGTTTCCCCTTTCTCTATGCTAGCATACTAGATGTCCCAACCTATCGTTCTCTTTATTTCCAGTCCAAATATGGTTTCCCCGTGATTTCATTGAGCTGCACTTCCTCCTACTATGTGAACCCTACCATAGGTTGTGATCTTGGCTCATCAGATTTTGTCCTTTCACTATCAACATATTTGTTTTGTGGGATACTTTGGCCCTGGAAGGATGTTGTGGGTTTCTTGTTGCTAATGGGTCATGGACCCATGCTCTGTCGTGTGAGTTGATTTCCATCCTGACCATCGTAGGGGCCTACCTCTCTTCCTCTACTAGTGTGGCACTCACTGGTTCAGTCTATAGCGAAGGAATTTCGTCGAAATCGACAATTCCCTTCGTCTGTGTAAATGCTTGTTCTGCCTCTACGGTTTCCTACGGAGATCTCTGGCTACTTCATGTTTTTCTTGTCGTTTGGCCAGGTGTGCTGATCTTTGGAGGTTCCATCGTGGGTAATTCTTCCTTCTCTGGTTGAACCTTGGCTACTAAGATCTCTAAACTTACCTATTCACCACTTGTCTTCATGTTCCTTAGCTTTGTGGGTATGTAAACTCACAATAAGTATCAGTTGGCTCACGTTTTAGTTGTATACGGGGTGTCATGAATTCCCTAAATTTTCTCAGAGATGCTTCTTTTATGGTCATAAATGCATTAAATATTTTCGAGCACGCTTCATTAAGTTTCATAAATGCTCAATTCGCACCATTTTACCTCGATGAATAGTTTTTCTTTTCTGACCATTGGCTCATTTTACAGTGCGCTGTAACTTTTCGGTGCATCGTACATTTCTGTTGTGACTTTTCCCCTGGTGCATTATTTTTGCTTCCTCTCAGCCATATGCTACACGTGGTAAAAAAAATTGTGTCTCCCTGATTCCACTCTCTGCTATGCACGATATTTACCAGTATTTTGTATTTTCCTTCTTTTTCTACTTTTGTCTTCCTTTTTCTTCTTTTTCTACTTTTTATTTATTTTTTATTAGTTTTCTTTCCTAATATATACTATAGTACACTATATACATGACTTTCTTATTGCACTTTAACGTTTGAGAGTTAGTAGGTTGATTGTACTTGTATAGTTTCATTTGAATGTCATTGATCATTCCTTTCAATTTTGTTCCTCCCAAGTCTTTTATGTACACAGATCCCCCATCTATGACAATATTTGCTTCATATGGGCCTAGCAAATGCATTCTAAACTTACCAGGGTGTTGCAAAAATTTGTTGTCATAGAGAAGAACTAGGTCTCCCTCCTTAAATATTTTCTTTTTAATATGTTTGTCATGCCATGCTTTGTCCCTTTCTTTCTGTAATTCCTAGTGAAATATTTCCAAAATCCTTTCTTCTTCCATTTCCATTATTTGACTTAACCTCTCATGTACCGTGACTCTTTCTATCCTACTGGTAATTACTGCTATGCATAGACAGCGTACCAAAAATTCTAATGGCACCATTGCTTCCTGTCCATACAACAATATGAATGGTGTATGTCATGTCAACTTCTTGCATGTGTTCCTATATTCCCATAGTGCTGATGTTATTTTCAAGTCCCAATCATCCATGTTAACATTGCAGATCTTAGTCAAACCTTTTTCCAAAATCTTATTGAAAGATTCTACTATTCCATTTTCCTAAGGATGATATGGTGTACTCTTTTGGTGATAGACTTCAAACTCCTCAGTCGTATCCCTAATGGTATTGTTAATAAAATGAGTGCCTTGGTCACTCATCAGAATATTGGGACATACAAATCTGATGATCACTTTCTCAAATAAGAAGTGTGTTGTTGCCTCTGTGCTACACTCTTTGACTGATGTTGCTTCTTCCCATCTCGTTAAGTATTTAGTTGAAGTAATGATATATTTTTCTCTTGAACTTTTTGTTGGTGGATTAATAGGTCCAAAAAAGTCTATTTCCCATTTTTCAAATACCTATAGAGTTACTTGTGGTATTAGGGAAATATCATCCCTTTTGTTGGGTTTGCCAACCCTCTAATAGACATTACAGTTCTGACAATATTCCTTGGCATCTTTATGAACTATTGGCCACCATAATCCTACATGCAATACCTTCTTCATGGCATATTTTACTGCATAGTGTCCTCCATCTATACCTTCCTAAGATTCTACTAAAACCATCGGTCGTTCATGTTCCAATACACACCTTCTCAAAATACTATTTGCGCCCATGTTGTATAAATGTCCTACAATGAGTTGATAGTCTACAACTCTGACTACCATTTTTTTCTTCTGTACAATGCTAAATTCCTGTGGCATGACTCTTGTACTTAAGTATTCAATAATATCAAGAAAGTATTCATCAGTGACTTGTATTGAAAATAACTATGCATCATGGAAGTTGTCTTCCAATTTAGTAGGTTCTTCTCCATTGGTTACCCTTGATAGGTGATTAGGTCCTGCATTCAACTTTCCTAGTTTGAATATCACTTCAAAACATAATTCTTGGAATAATAATATCAATCTATAGATCCTTCCCCCTAACACTGGCTTATTGACTAGATATTTGAGAGCAGAATGGTCTCAGAACATTTTAAAGTGTTTACCTAGTAAATAGTTCCTGAATTTCTAAAGTGAATATACCATGGCTAGGCCTTCACTTTCTGTGATGTTGTAATTCTTCTCAAATTATGAAAACTTTCTTCTTGCAAAGGATATAGTATGGTCTAAGGCCCCTTCTCCTATATATGCTAGAATTTCTCCAAGTGCTAGAGATGATGCATCTACGTGCACATGAAATGTCTTTTCCCAATCCAGAATTACTAATATAGGGTTTGTCACCATATTTTCCTTTAGAGTGTCTAGTCCTTGTTGACAATCCTCATTCC
Organism: Picea engelmannii; assembly: GCA_009831015.1. Lineage (NCBI taxonomy): Eukaryota > Viridiplantae > Streptophyta > Pinopsida > Pinales > Pinaceae > Picea > Picea engelmannii. The sequence goes on along the minus strand of ML784755.1, from coordinate 928,841 downwards.
ACTGAAATCTAGTGTCCTTCTTTAATAATTTTCCATTGGTGCAATAATCTACGCATACCCCTTTATAAAATTCATGTAATCACCTGTATGTCCCAGTGTTTCTCTTAATTGGCACACTGAATTTAGTGGTGGTAAATTTAAAATGACTAAAATCTTAGCAGGGTTGTTATTGGATAAATCGGTGAATGTAGACATAAACTAATCTCCCTAGATTCACCTAGATCTAGAACAAAACAAGACAGGACATGATGCTTTCCCTAAGTTTCTACCATTAAATTTATCACCAAATAAGGAATGTATGACATACCTTTATATATTGCTTCCCTATATCTTTGTTATCCCTTCTTCGCTTCGGTTCTCTTGTGAGACTAGATCTGCAATGACACAAACCAACCAAAGTGAAAGAAACAATTGTAGATTCAATGGAAACCTAAACATGTGATCAAGGAGTCATGTAATAAAACACTAATGATTTTATGGGAAAAAAACATGTCGTTGTATCATATTAAGTAAAGTGGAAGATATAACCAAGTGCCTTGATGTCGCAAGTTCCCTTTTGGTGGTCCTTTGTTCCAACACACACATGCCCTTGCTCTGAATTTGCATGAAGATAATCCACAAAGCTTGATGGACAAATGGAGGCCTCAAGCATCAATTGTATCAAGATCCTTCACACAATCTTCAACCTATTCTTTGCTCAATATTGCTTGAACTTGCTTAACCTTTTCCATGAGAAATACATTATTCTATAGGAGAAGATGAAGTGGTTTCTAGGATGAGGATGATCCCACCAAATCCGAAAAGATAGTAATATCACAACCATATGGACGCCACCTGACATTCTAGAATATTCTCTTTCTAGAAACTTCGTGAAACTTCTTCCTTTTCTTAGCTTCAAGCACCGCTGCACCCTACCTATATAGAAACATGTGGAAATCCCACAGGCCAGGCATAGAGCAGCCTGCGGAAATCAAGGATTTCCGCACTGTGTACCACTGTCAACCTACGATGGCATTCTAAAAATGTGCCTTGTAGGGGAAGAACTCAACCATTTTCCTCATGTGAAAGATTGTTTTGGAAGCCTGAACACATTCTTATGGGGTCATCATCGGAGTGACCAAAATAATGTGTACCAAAATCCCCCCCAAACTATGAGGCTAGAACATGTGACAACTAAAATACTTTCTAAAATGTGTGTGTGTGTCAAAAGCAAGGAGCATACCAATCAGGAACCTGCAAACATTCAAGCATCTGCATAGAGTTATACCATTTCTGAGGTAGGCATTCCCATGCTCAGATTACAAGTGATTGAAATCATAAATGCAAGGCATGGGCACCAATTATACACCGTGGATCTATGTATTAGAAAGTGTAAATTCAGACACAGCCATGAGACATACAAAGTGGATCTATGTGTCAATTCAAATTATAAACAATCCATCGCAACCCGGGCCAAAAAGATAAGATCTAGGGTCTTCAATCCCATCGTCCGTAAGTACGAATCTAACCATGCGATTACAGGTGTTGAATTCAAACATGGTAGAAACCACTTGATTACCAGTCATTGATGAAAATCGTTAACAAGTGCGAGGGAAATCACCATTGATGTCAATGACTCCCAAGGTACCTTAATACAATACAACGAATGTGAATAAATGAGATGAAGACGAACACTTGATGAAATCTCTCGATCAGGGACCAATGATGTGAATCCACTGTTGAGAGCAAAGAAACCTACCATTGAGGCATGCAGGCTCTAAGGTACTAAACGATTTCTAAGTCATGTTCCCGGATGATGAGTCGAAGTCGATAGGAGAAAGACTCGTCAAAGGAGGGCCTTGATGTATCCCACATTAGTGACACAAAATATGTAACATATTAACATATGGCTGACTCGAAGGAGGACTTGTTTGGACTTCTCTTGAACATATGAACGACATGACACTGGTCTTGGAAACATTGACTCAAAGATGACCCAAGATATGAATTTGATGAAGGCCAGACGAGAGACAAATGGATTTCCCAACCCAGATTCAAATGATGAAGGGGGTGTCATGTTCAAGAGCGACTAGTACCGCCACTAACACAAGTACAAAAACACATCTCTTTCCCATATTTCCCCCACCATTTTTGGCGAGTACCTCTTTATTTTTACCCAACCTTGAGGAGGATAACGTATGCTTTCAATGTAAGCTCATCCTTTGGATGAGTCCCTCAGAGTATTTTTAATGAACCCTAAGGAGGAATGGTTCGATCCCATGTGGGTCTTTGGATGTTTGTTTAACAAGTTCAAAGATAGAAAACTCTGGCGTTTTTCATGTTTATAGAGTCTAAAAAACACTTTAAAGACAAATCTCTCAGTTCCTTTTTCATAAAATAGTTCGACAAGACTGCAAAAGTGATAAACTATTGCCCATCGAACATTTTATTCAAATACTTTTATGACCATGAACATAACAAGGTCGCTCGACAATATTTTCATTTTTATGGAGTGTGAAAAGATCTTAAATGATACTCCATGTGTGTCATTTTTCATGTTACCAAGACGAGTATGAAAGGACAACAAAGGTATACTCAGTTGCATTCTCATAAATTTTCGAGCACAAGAACAAATGAAGAGTGAACTCGAGGTTTTACTAAAAAACACTAAAAACTATCGATATGCGTAACGAAGAGAAAACAAATTATGGAACAAAGATCCATACTCCGTTAATTAGGACTCTAGTCTTCTTCCTGCAAGAAACAAGACACTCATGAGAATTATTTTTGAGGGTTGATAACCAAACACATTTATATAATATAAAATATCATGAAAAAGGTAAAAAAATGAAATAAATAAGAGTAAGAGCTCTTTTTTTACCATTTCATTTGTATTCGGTCAAGAACTTGTCTAAAACCCCTTTTTCAACCCTTACTTCGGTGGGCGATTGCGAGGAGCATCGACGATCAATTGACGAACGGTTTCAGTGAAAACAATAAGTTCTCCATCTTCTTCCTTTTCAATGGTTTAAAATTTGTTTATGGTGGTCAAAAAATGATTTTTTGGGCAATTTTTAGGCCGGTAGGTGTGTGCTGAGGCCGCCGTAGGTGGCCAATATCGGGCCCTGTGGAAATCAAGGATTTTCGTAGGTGCCCAATGACTCGCCTATAGAAGTCCCGCACTGTAACTGAAGCTTAGTTGCGACAGCCGAAAACCAAAATGAAAAGCAAGCGTTGAACCAAAAAGAAATTCAAAAAAGATGGATAAGGGTGCTAATTGTCCTCTCTTACTTCCATGCAGGTGTTTGATTGCAAAAATGTTGGAATGGAGAGAACATGAGCATGAAGATGACGACTCTATGGATTTGAATGATCCAGGAACTATTGAGGCTCTTAGGCAATGTGGCCTATTGAAATTTTTCAAAATCCATGGCATGAGAGACCAACAAAGACTATTAGAGTACTTGGTCCATATGTGGGATGCAGAAAAGAAAGTATTTCATGTGGATGTTCATGTCCTCTCCTTGGACATTGAGGATATTTACTTTCTGACAGGGCTATCCCATTGTGGGGCATGTGTGACTCTGACAGGGGGTCGAGGTGGTGGCTTTCCTAAGAGCGAGTATATCTGTCAGCATTGTGAATTAGATGCCGAAAGGCGCAAAGGTAAAGTGGCTATCCAAGGTGTGCAGGATCTGAGTCTCAGAATCATCCTGTTTACCATTCCATGGATGGCAGGAAGCATGTCGCCGCACATGGTGCTCCAGATTTATTTTCAATATGCCATTGAATGTCTGGAACCTCAATTATTCAATTGGTGTGATGGTTTGCTCAGTAGTATGAAGACACAACTCACTAAAAGAAAGAGAGGAGACCTAAAGAAGTTTGGGTATGGGTCCATTTTGGTGTCTTTCTTCTTAGAAAGAGTCCCTCATTTGCGACTATAGGTAGAGTGGGGAATACCAGCCCCATGACACCCAAGAATGAAATGGTGGTGTGACCTTATGTATCGGCATGTAGTGGGCCCTATTATCAAGTACAATGATGCATTTTTCGACTGGTTAAGGCCCCAAATCTTGACGATTGATGATTATATATATGCCTGTTGGGTATGTGTTATATTCTTTGCATGTGTGTGTGTGGGCGTGTCAAGTATGACAACTGCGCCTGACGATCCCTCACACTAGTGATCCACTTGTGCCGTGTGCACCGAGTGCTTTCCTAGAGGGGTCCCAGGGGGGGCAGGCATGCCCCCCTCTGGTTACGTGCAGTAGCCAGGGGCAGTGCCCCAAATATTTTTTTCAGGCGGTTTTTGCTATTTTTAGCGGTTTTGTAAATTAATCCTGGATTAAGGGATTAGGGTTTTGGTATCTACAGAATACCTAAAAACATTGTATATATTGTATAGTGAATGGTGAAATTCAATATAATGAATATAAGAAAGGTTTTCCCAGTTGAGGGTTTCCTGTATAAATCTCTGTGTACTATGTGAATGAGGCATTGATTAATTTCTGTTTTTCTTAAGAATCTATATGCATTGCTTTACTTCACAGGTTTAAAACTTATGATGTCGGCCTGGAATTTCGGGGTGATCTTGACTTGGCTCTCCCTGAGGGATTTTAGTGGGGAGATCTAGGTAAGAAAGAATTTTTGTTCTTTATAGATTTTTGTGGTTTTTTAGGATGTTAAATGTTTTTCGTGTTTTCGATCTAAAGACAAATCAAAGACTTTTGACTATGCAAATGTAGGTCCGCATTGATCTCCGGGCACATCTCCGATTCATAGGTGAGGAGAGGCACGTGTGGTAGTAGGATGGGATGTTGACGACTATGAGGCGATGGAGCAGACCTTAGAAGGATTGACGACAAGCATCCCTGACATGTTGATCGATGAGGTCTTGAGGTGTTATCAACGCCAGACTGTAGGCGTGCATGGCTCACTTAGTTAGTTACTTCATAGGGTAGCACAGACAGTAGTGTGATATCGTGAGTGACATCCATGATGCTATTTTGTAGGATCCATGGGCTCTATATTTTGATATTTTGGTCCTTGGATGGAAAACACTTTTTGTAAAACATTTTCATTATATATATATACATGAGGCTTCTACCTCCTTACTTTGATTTTATATACAATGTGTAATGTGTGATTGGATTTATAAATGTCTCAAATGTCTATCTAACACATAATTATCTAGAGCATCAGTTAATGTATTTAGACATCTAGGAATGTGTTGATATTCAATATAATCAAAATAACGTTCTAGGAGGCGAATTCATAGATATGCCTATAACAAGGTAGGACTTCGGATAGTGTAGACATTACTTAACTGGAGTACTATTAGCTGTGAATCAAGTCATACAATGAAGTGAATAATCCCAAGTGAGATATAATTGATCAATAATTAAATGACTATGCTACATTCTGCGATATTATTGGTTGCACATGTTGATGTTTTAGCATCGGGCATAACTTCTCCTACATTGGGATGCAGACCAAGGGAGATAGGATACATTTATCACAAAAGTGCAATTGTGATAAATGGGCCCAGACGTAGTCTGTCCTTGATCATGACAAGGAATAATATGGACTCAAGGTGCTTGAAGTACTTTCCAGATGTCTGTTAGCATGAAGCCGACATTCACTCATAGGTGTGTGCCTATGGTGAAAGATCTTGGTATATTCTTTATCCTAGTCATGGTGATTTGACGAGTAATGATAAATACTCAAGATGCTATATGTTATTACATGTGGAACCAGAGTGAGCCTGAATTAATTGGCTCAGAGGGAGAGCCGCAGAAGAAGTTTCTCCTCGGTTCAGGTGGGAGAGAGATGTCTTGCAAGACTGACAGACAAGTGTCATTGGTCTAGGGTGAAGATTGTATACTTCAAAGAAAAGTGATCCAGGTGGATAACGGTGCCCACCCACCTTTTCTAGCTGGCTCAAAACAACTTTCTAGCAATTTTGATAATTTACTATTTTTAGCAGTTTTTCAGGTCTTGAACTTCTGGAGCCGTTTTGAGGCCCTAAACGACATTTTTTGGGGTATGTTGCGGTGTGAAACTGTTGTATTCCTCGGATATATATTTCCAATGGGCTATCATATGCCTGAAATGGAGATCATATGCAAAAGTTACGACCCCGGGAAGTTGATGTACTAACTTACCCAAACGGGGCCTACATGACTTTTGGCGCTTCATCTTCTAGGATTAGGTTTTGGATGTTTAGGGCTTTTGAAACTCCTGTTTATTGTAAAAATTCCTTGAGAGCCTCATTGTAATCATGTTCTTGTGAATGAGTGCAACCGTCACATCTATTCTCAGAGATAAGATGCCACCATTCTAGCAAGCTTGTTTTCCATTGCATTTTACAATTTCAGCTTATTTCCTTATTGAATAGAAAACCAATTTTACTGTATCTATGTTATTCTGTGTTAAGCATTTGGTACTAATATGTAGTCATTTCATTCTTCTCATAAAATCCAAATCAGTGGTATCAGAGCAGTATGCTCCTTGTCGTCTTAATGCATGTCCCCAACGAGGTCGGAGTACAAAGATTTGGGTCTCGAGCTTGTTTCTCTTGAGGACAAAATCCCTCGCACACCCAAGAGACCTCTCATGGAAGGAGAAAAGAAAGATGATGGGACAGGAGATCCTTTCAAATTGTTGATTCAGGAAGCCCTCATGCAATAGAGGAATGATATGATTGTCACATTGGGCCACAACTTCTCCACGTGGGCTCGAGCTGTCCTACTGGTGTCCACCCCATTTGGGAATACAATTTGAAGGACATGTGGTTGGGCTTTGATCCACTTATGCGTACACGGGTCATGAAACTATTTTTAATATAATCTTTCTCGGTGAAACCACACGATCACTACCTCAAGGTTTTTCCATGGCTCCAGGTTAATTAACCCTAATTGTAATTGAACCTTTCCCAATGGTGAAAAGCTCCTCTCTCTCTCCACCATTAGATCCAACCCTTTAGACTTATTTTTAATATATTTTCACACACACACACACAGATATAAAGTGATCCATATATAAAATTAATAATAAAATTTTTTGATATTATCAAGATTTCACATATCAAAGTGTTTTGATTCATACAATGATGTAACGTACCATGTACTTTATGTATTATGTTGATCAGGATATGAGGTACTCCTTGAAACCACCCAATTTTACACCATATATCATTGTTATGTTATTAACTATTTCACATTTGTAGTCACGACACTATATATTTATGCAACATAAAGAAACAATTTGATTATAAATGCAATCTAATACACATAATTAGAATGGAACAAACAAGAAACTAATTCAATTCATAACATGAATAATAATAATTCAACATATTCATCAACAAACTAAGAGCACTTATCTTATGGAAATAATTCACCAACTGGGTGCA
>ML784755.1:899745-918442 GCA_009831015.1 Picea engelmannii | reverse complement strand
AATTTCTCCAAGTGCTAGAGATGATGCATCTACGTGCACATGAAATGTCTTTTCCCAATCCAGAATTACTAATATAGGGTTTGTCACCATATTTTCCTTTAGAGTGTCTAGTCCTTGTTGACAATCCTCATTCCACTGAAATCTAGTGTCCTTCTTTAATAATTTTCCATTGGTGCAATAATCTACGCATACCCCTTTATAAAATTCATGTAATCACCTGTATGTCCCAGTGTTTCTCTTAATTGGCACACTGAATTTAGTGGTGGTAAATTTAAAATGACTAAAATCTTAGCAGGGTTGTTATTGGATAAATCGGTGAATGTAGACATAAACTAATCTCCCTAGATTCACCTAGATCTAGAACAAAACAAGACAGGACATGATGCTTTCCCTAAGTTTCTACCATTAAATTTATCACCAAATAAGGAATGTATGACATACCTTTATATATTGCTTCCCTATATCTTTGTTATCCCTTCTTCGCTTCGGTTCTCTTGTGAGACTAGATCTGCAATGACACAAACCAACCAAAGTGAAAGAAACAATTGTAGATTCAATGGAAACCTAAACATGTGATCAAGGAGTCATGTAATAAAACACTAATGATTTTATGGGAAAAAAACATGTCGTTGTATCATATTAAGTAAAGTGGAAGATATAACCAAGTGCCTTGATGTCGCAAGTTCCCTTTTGGTGGTCCTTTGTTCCAACACACACATGCCCTTGCTCTGAATTTGCATGAAGATAATCCACAAAGCTTGATGGACAAATGGAGGCCTCAAGCATCAATTGTATCAAGATCCTTCACACAATCTTCAACCTATTCTTTGCTCAATATTGCTTGAACTTGCTTAACCTTTTCCATGAGAAATACATTATTCTATAGGAGAAGATGAAGTGGTTTCTAGGATGAGGATGATCCCACCAAATCCGAAAAGATAGTAATATCACAACCATATGGACGCCACCTGACATTCTAGAATATTCTCTTTCTAGAAACTTCGTGAAACTTCTTCCTTTTCTTAGCTTCAAGCACCGCTGCACCCTACCTATATAGAAACATGTGGAAATCCCACAGGCCAGGCATAGAGCAGCCTGCGGAAATCAAGGATTTCCGCACTGTGTACCACTGTCAACCTACGATGGCATTCTAAAAATGTGCCTTGTAGGGGAAGAACTCAACCATTTTCCTCATGTGAAAGATTGTTTTGGAAGCCTGAACACATTCTTATGGGGTCATCATCGGAGTGACCAAAATAATGTGTACCAAAATCCCCCCCAAACTATGAGGCTAGAACATGTGACAACTAAAATACTTTCTAAAATGTGTGTGTGTGTCAAAAGCAAGGAGCATACCAATCAGGAACCTGCAAACATTCAAGCATCTGCATAGAGTTATACCATTTCTGAGGTAGGCATTCCCATGCTCAGATTACAAGTGATTGAAATCATAAATGCAAGGCATGGGCACCAATTATACACCGTGGATCTATGTATTAGAAAGTGTAAATTCAGACACAGCCATGAGACATACAAAGTGGATCTATGTGTCAATTCAAATTATAAACAATCCATCGCAACCCGGGCCAAAAAGATAAGATCTAGGGTCTTCAATCCCATCGTCCGTAAGTACGAATCTAACCATGCGATTACAGGTGTTGAATTCAAACATGGTAGAAACCACTTGATTACCAGTCATTGATGAAAATCGTTAACAAGTGCGAGGGAAATCACCATTGATGTCAATGACTCCCAAGGTACCTTAATACAATACAACGAATGTGAATAAATGAGATGAAGACGAACACTTGATGAAATCTCTCGATCAGGGACCAATGATGTGAATCCACTGTTGAGAGCAAAGAAACCTACCATTGAGGCATGCAGGCTCTAAGGTACTAAACGATTTCTAAGTCATGTTCCCGGATGATGAGTCGAAGTCGATAGGAGAAAGACTCGTCAAAGGAGGGCCTTGATGTATCCCACATTAGTGACACAAAATATGTAACATATTAACATATGGCTGACTCGAAGGAGGACTTGTTTGGACTTCTCTTGAACATATGAACGACATGACACTGGTCTTGGAAACATTGACTCAAAGATGACCCAAGATATGAATTTGATGAAGGCCAGACGAGAGACAAATGGATTTCCCAACCCAGATTCAAATGATGAAGGGGGTGTCATGTTCAAGAGCGACTAGTACCGCCACTAACACAAGTACAAAAACACATCTCTTTCCCATATTTCCCCCACCATTTTTGGCGAGTACCTCTTTATTTTTACCCAACCTTGAGGAGGATAACGTATGCTTTCAATGTAAGCTCATCCTTTGGATGAGTCCCTCAGAGTATTTTTAATGAACCCTAAGGAGGAATGGTTCGATCCCATGTGGGTCTTTGGATGTTTGTTTAACAAGTTCAAAGATAGAAAACTCTGGCGTTTTTCATGTTTATAGAGTCTAAAAAACACTTTAAAGACAAATCTCTCAGTTCCTTTTTCATAAAATAGTTCGACAAGACTGCAAAAGTGATAAACTATTGCCCATCGAACATTTTATTCAAATACTTTTATGACCATGAACATAACAAGGTCGCTCGACAATATTTTCATTTTTATGGAGTGTGAAAAGATCTTAAATGATACTCCATGTGTGTCATTTTTCATGTTACCAAGACGAGTATGAAAGGACAACAAAGGTATACTCAGTTGCATTCTCATAAATTTTCGAGCACAAGAACAAATGAAGAGTGAACTCGAGGTTTTACTAAAAAACACTAAAAACTATCGATATGCGTAACGAAGAGAAAACAAATTATGGAACAAAGATCCATACTCCGTTAATTAGGACTCTAGTCTTCTTCCTGCAAGAAACAAGACACTCATGAGAATTATTTTTGAGGGTTGATAACCAAACACATTTATATAATATAAAATATCATGAAAAAGGTAAAAAAATGAAATAAATAAGAGTAAGAGCTCTTTTTTTACCATTTCATTTGTATTCGGTCAAGAACTTGTCTAAAACCCCTTTTTCAACCCTTACTTCGGTGGGCGATTGCGAGGAGCATCGACGATCAATTGACGAACGGTTTCAGTGAAAACAATAAGTTCTCCATCTTCTTCCTTTTCAATGGTTTAAAATTTGTTTATGGTGGTCAAAAAATGATTTTTTGGGCAATTTTTAGGCCGGTAGGTGTGTGCTGAGGCCGCCGTAGGTGGCCAATATCGGGCCCTGTGGAAATCAAGGATTTTCGTAGGTGCCCAATGACTCGCCTATAGAAGTCCCGCACTGTAACTGAAGCTTAGTTGCGACAGCCGAAAACCAAAATGAAAAGCAAGCGTTGAACCAAAAAGAAATTCAAAAAAGATGGATAAGGGTGCTAATTGTCCTCTCTTACTTCCATGCAGGTGTTTGATTGCAAAAATGTTGGAATGGAGAGAACATGAGCATGAAGATGACGACTCTATGGATTTGAATGATCCAGGAACTATTGAGGCTCTTAGGCAATGTGGCCTATTGAAATTTTTCAAAATCCATGGCATGAGAGACCAACAAAGACTATTAGAGTACTTGGTCCATATGTGGGATGCAGAAAAGAAAGTATTTCATGTGGATGTTCATGTCCTCTCCTTGGACATTGAGGATATTTACTTTCTGACAGGGCTATCCCATTGTGGGGCATGTGTGACTCTGACAGGGGGTCGAGGTGGTGGCTTTCCTAAGAGCGAGTATATCTGTCAGCATTGTGAATTAGATGCCGAAAGGCGCAAAGGTAAAGTGGCTATCCAAGGTGTGCAGGATCTGAGTCTCAGAATCATCCTGTTTACCATTCCATGGATGGCAGGAAGCATGTCGCCGCACATGGTGCTCCAGATTTATTTTCAATATGCCATTGAATGTCTGGAACCTCAATTATTCAATTGGTGTGATGGTTTGCTCAGTAGTATGAAGACACAACTCACTAAAAGAAAGAGAGGAGACCTAAAGAAGTTTGGGTATGGGTCCATTTTGGTGTCTTTCTTCTTAGAAAGAGTCCCTCATTTGCGACTATAGGTAGAGTGGGGAATACCAGCCCCATGACACCCAAGAATGAAATGGTGGTGTGACCTTATGTATCGGCATGTAGTGGGCCCTATTATCAAGTACAATGATGCATTTTTCGACTGGTTAAGGCCCCAAATCTTGACGATTGATGATTATATATATGCCTGTTGGGTATGTGTTATATTCTTTGCATGTGTGTGTGTGGGCGTGTCAAGTATGACAACTGCGCCTGACGATCCCTCACACTAGTGATCCACTTGTGCCGTGTGCACCGAGTGCTTTCCTAGAGGGGTCCCAGGGGGGGCAGGCATGCCCCCCTCTGGTTACGTGCAGTAGCCAGGGGCAGTGCCCCAAATATTTTTTTCAGGCGGTTTTTGCTATTTTTAGCGGTTTTGTAAATTAATCCTGGATTAAGGGATTAGGGTTTTGGTATCTACAGAATACCTAAAAACATTGTATATATTGTATAGTGAATGGTGAAATTCAATATAATGAATATAAGAAAGGTTTTCCCAGTTGAGGGTTTCCTGTATAAATCTCTGTGTACTATGTGAATGAGGCATTGATTAATTTCTGTTTTTCTTAAGAATCTATATGCATTGCTTTACTTCACAGGTTTAAAACTTATGATGTCGGCCTGGAATTTCGGGGTGATCTTGACTTGGCTCTCCCTGAGGGATTTTAGTGGGGAGATCTAGGTAAGAAAGAATTTTTGTTCTTTATAGATTTTTGTGGTTTTTTAGGATGTTAAATGTTTTTCGTGTTTTCGATCTAAAGACAAATCAAAGACTTTTGACTATGCAAATGTAGGTCCGCATTGATCTCCGGGCACATCTCCGATTCATAGGTGAGGAGAGGCACGTGTGGTAGTAGGATGGGATGTTGACGACTATGAGGCGATGGAGCAGACCTTAGAAGGATTGACGACAAGCATCCCTGACATGTTGATCGATGAGGTCTTGAGGTGTTATCAACGCCAGACTGTAGGCGTGCATGGCTCACTTAGTTAGTTACTTCATAGGGTAGCACAGACAGTAGTGTGATATCGTGAGTGACATCCATGATGCTATTTTGTAGGATCCATGGGCTCTATATTTTGATATTTTGGTCCTTGGATGGAAAACACTTTTTGTAAAACATTTTCATTATATATATATACATGAGGCTTCTACCTCCTTACTTTGATTTTATATACAATGTGTAATGTGTGATTGGATTTATAAATGTCTCAAATGTCTATCTAACACATAATTATCTAGAGCATCAGTTAATGTATTTAGACATCTAGGAATGTGTTGATATTCAATATAATCAAAATAACGTTCTAGGAGGCGAATTCATAGATATGCCTATAACAAGGTAGGACTTCGGATAGTGTAGACATTACTTAACTGGAGTACTATTAGCTGTGAATCAAGTCATACAATGAAGTGAATAATCCCAAGTGAGATATAATTGATCAATAATTAAATGACTATGCTACATTCTGCGATATTATTGGTTGCACATGTTGATGTTTTAGCATCGGGCATAACTTCTCCTACATTGGGATGCAGACCAAGGGAGATAGGATACATTTATCACAAAAGTGCAATTGTGATAAATGGGCCCAGACGTAGTCTGTCCTTGATCATGACAAGGAATAATATGGACTCAAGGTGCTTGAAGTACTTTCCAGATGTCTGTTAGCATGAAGCCGACATTCACTCATAGGTGTGTGCCTATGGTGAAAGATCTTGGTATATTCTTTATCCTAGTCATGGTGATTTGACGAGTAATGATAAATACTCAAGATGCTATATGTTATTACATGTGGAACCAGAGTGAGCCTGAATTAATTGGCTCAGAGGGAGAGCCGCAGAAGAAGTTTCTCCTCGGTTCAGGTGGGAGAGAGATGTCTTGCAAGACTGACAGACAAGTGTCATTGGTCTAGGGTGAAGATTGTATACTTCAAAGAAAAGTGATCCAGGTGGATAACGGTGCCCACCCACCTTTTCTAGCTGGCTCAAAACAACTTTCTAGCAATTTTGATAATTTACTATTTTTAGCAGTTTTTCAGGTCTTGAACTTCTGGAGCCGTTTTGAGGCCCTAAACGACATTTTTTGGGGTATGTTGCGGTGTGAAACTGTTGTATTCCTCGGATATATATTTCCAATGGGCTATCATATGCCTGAAATGGAGATCATATGCAAAAGTTACGACCCCGGGAAGTTGATGTACTAACTTACCCAAACGGGGCCTACATGACTTTTGGCGCTTCATCTTCTAGGATTAGGTTTTGGATGTTTAGGGCTTTTGAAACTCCTGTTTATTGTAAAAATTCCTTGAGAGCCTCATTGTAATCATGTTCTTGTGAATGAGTGCAACCGTCACATCTATTCTCAGAGATAAGATGCCACCATTCTAGCAAGCTTGTTTTCCATTGCATTTTACAATTTCAGCTTATTTCCTTATTGAATAGAAAACCAATTTTACTGTATCTATGTTATTCTGTGTTAAGCATTTGGTACTAATATGTAGTCATTTCATTCTTCTCATAAAATCCAAATCAGTGGTATCAGAGCAGTATGCTCCTTGTCGTCTTAATGCATGTCCCCAACGAGGTCGGAGTACAAAGATTTGGGTCTCGAGCTTGTTTCTCTTGAGGACAAAATCCCTCGCACACCCAAGAGACCTCTCATGGAAGGAGAAAAGAAAGATGATGGGACAGGAGATCCTTTCAAATTGTTGATTCAGGAAGCCCTCATGCAATAGAGGAATGATATGATTGTCACATTGGGCCACAACTTCTCCACGTGGGCTCGAGCTGTCCTACTGGTGTCCACCCCATTTGGGAATACAATTTGAAGGACATGTGGTTGGGCTTTGATCCACTTATGCGTACACGGGTCATGAAACTATTTTTAATATAATCTTTCTCGGTGAAACCACACGATCACTACCTCAAGGTTTTTCCATGGCTCCAGGTTAATTAACCCTAATTGTAATTGAACCTTTCCCAATGGTGAAAAGCTCCTCTCTCTCTCCACCATTAGATCCAACCCTTTAGACTTATTTTTAATATATTTTCACACACACACACACAGATATAAAGTGATCCATATATAAAATTAATAATAAAATTTTTTGATATTATCAAGATTTCACATATCAAAGTGTTTTGATTCATACAATGATGTAACGTACCATGTACTTTATGTATTATGTTGATCAGGATATGAGGTACTCCTTGAAACCACCCAATTTTACACCATATATCATTGTTATGTTATTAACTATTTCACATTTGTAGTCACGACACTATATATTTATGCAACATAAAGAAACAATTTGATTATAAATGCAATCTAATACACATAATTAGAATGGAACAAACAAGAAACTAATTCAATTCATAACATGAATAATAATAATTCAACATATTCATCAACAAACTAAGAGCACTTATCTTATGGAAATAATTCACCAACTGGGTGCAAAAGAAGGATGTTCCAATTAACCATAGACTCTCTATTACACTTTATCTCTCCACAATAGAGGAAAATCCCAAGTTGAGGCTATGAATCCACAAGGATGAATTTACCAATGACTAGCTCTAGCTCTCTTTTCCTAGCCCAATTCCTAGAATACACAGTCTCTTAACCCCTACAACTATCCCAAACCACCAACTCTCTTTCCACTCAAGCTACACAAACAAAGGAATGGGATCGCCTTCTCTATTATGCATTCCCTTAGGCTATCCCACTTCCCTCTAGGCTCTAGCATAGATGGGCTAGGGAATCTTACTATTGGGATTCTAGGGATTATTAGTTGTAATTGATTTTCCTCAATAACAAAAGTTTCCCATACACATAGTCATAATTCCCTCATAGTTTGCAATATTCATGATACAATATATTATGTAGAACATAAAATATCTAGCAAACAATGAAAGAATAATAATGATATATCCATAAAAATATCATATGAACACCAGAATAGCACCAAAATAATCACAAGGAAGAACAACTTTATTATGATAGCAATATTCACTTGCCTCTTCGAGGGGGAAACCTCCAACATAGCAAATATCTATTACAATAATCTCCAAGACAAAATATCCAATACCTCCTACTCTTATTCAAGCTAGTTCTACCTTCTAAAGAAACTTCTAGATGAAGATCTTTCTAGAAGCAGAAGCTTCTATTAGGTCTTCTTACATTGACTTATTCTTCTTTATTTATTAGGCCTCATTAATTAATTCCGACCTTTATTAAATAGAAAACATATCCTATTAACTAATGATCCATGGAAAGGGGTTAGGATCGGATCCTAACATTCCCTCCCCCTTCAAAAGAAACCTTGTCCTCAAGGTTGTAGGTGCAGAAAATGCTGAAGTATGGTTGCAGGTTCCTCTGGTCCACAACTTTCTTCAAACAAGAAACATGAAGTACCGGATGGATTTTGAAATAGCAGGAAGGGCCAATTTGTAAGCCACAAAGCCAATATGTTTTATGATTTGGTAGGGTCCATAAAACTTAGGTGCCAATTTGTGATGTCCCTGCGCTTTGAGAGATGTTTTCTTGTAAGGTTGGATCCTGAGAAACACCTGATCACCTTTCTGAAAAACCCTTTCTGAACGATGTTGATCTGACTGTTGCTTCATGCGATTTTGGGCCATGTGGAGGTTATCCTTCAGAGCCTCTAGAGTGGTTGTACTTTCTTGCAACATTGTATCAATAGATTGGACCTTGGATGTGCTAAGAAGATAGGTAGTGACTATTAGTGGTATTTGGCCATACACCGCTTCATATGGGGTCATTTTAGTGACCGTATGATAGGAAGTATTGTACCACCATTATTCCAAGGGAAGCCACTACACCCATTGATGTTGCTTGTCTGAAGAAAAACAATGCAAGTAGGTTTCCAAACATTTGTTGACTACTTTTTTTTGGCCGTCATATTGGGGGTGATAAGTTGTGCTCATGTTCAGTTGGGTGAAATTTGGGTCACGATTAGAGACAATAGAGGTTGGCATGTCATGTATCTTGAAAATATGATCAAGGAAGAATTGTGCTATGAGTGTCAGTGTGAAAGGGTGAGGTAAGGGAAAAAAATGAGCATACTCGGAGAGACGATCAACCACCACCATGATGACAAAATTGTTCTCGGCTTTAGGAAGGCCCACTATAAAATCCATGGAGATTTCGGTCCACGGAGAAGATGGAATGGGTAATGGTTGTAGGATGCCTAGAGACTTTACTATTTCACTTTTATTACATTGATACACCTCACATTCTGTGACAAATTGAAGTATATCCTTCTTCATGCCTGCCCAAAAAAAAGAAAGACGAGAACAAGCATATGTATTATGGAAGCTTGAATGATGCGCTATAGCTGAGGATTGAAACTCATTTAAGAGTTGGGGCTTGAGTGCCGAGGAGGGTGAGAGAACCAGAAGATCCTTATATCGGAGAATATTATCCTACCAAGTGTAGCCAGTGGGAGGATTAGGGTCCTCTTGAAGATGCTGAATTAATTTGGATGTAGCCTGGAGTGTTAGCCACTCTTGGTGCACTTCTTTAACCCAATTAGGGACTAGTAAATATAACACAAAAAGGGAGTCCTCCTCCTTTTGTTGTCTTGACAATGGATCTGATACTATGTTATATTTTTCCTTCTTATAGATGATTTCATAATCATAACCCAACATTTTTTTCAACCACTTATTTTGTTCTGGGGAGGATAATCATTGCTCCAAAAAATATTTCAGTCTATGGTGATCTATTTTAATATGAAAATGACGTCCCAAGATATATGGTCACTAGGTGTGCACTGCATGCAGAATGGCCAACTTTTCTTTTTCATGCGTAGATCGACCTAGGTTGCGACCACTCAACGCTTGACTAGTAAATGCCAAGGGTCGACCATCTTGGGTGAGCACTACACCTATACCCATGCCTGAATAATACAATTCCACGACAAAGGTTTTTTTGAAGTCAGGAGCTGCAAGGAGAGGATTCATGCACATGGACCTCTTTAATTATGTGAATGCTTGCTCAACAATAGGTGTCCAATGAAAGGAATCCTTCTTAAGGAGGTCAGTCAAGGGCTTAGCAATTTTTCCATAATGGTTGAAAATTTTCCTGTAATAGTCTATGAGACCCAGAAAACCCCTTAGGCACTTTAAGGTCATTGGTCACAACCATTCTTGCATAGCTTGTATATTTTTGGGGTCCACTTTTACCCCATCTCTGCTAATAGTGTGCCCCAAGTATTCCACTTCATTGACACCAAATGAACATTTGCTCATTTTGACAAACAATTGGTTTTCCTGCAGCAAGTGAAGGAGTTTTTCCACATGAAGAATATGGTTATCCCAGGTGCGGCTATAAATGAAGATGTCATAAAAGAAAAACAAGAAAAAATTCTGAAGATAAGGATTCAATACTTTATTCTTGAGACTTTGGAAGGTGGATGGAGCATTGCAAAGGCCAAAAGGCATGACCAAGAATTCATAATGTCCCTCATGAGTTCGGAAAGTAGTCTTCGGAATATCAACCTCCTTCATCCGGATTTGGTGATAACCGGATCAAAGGTCTAATTTGGTGAATACAGAGGCACCTTGTAGTTCATCCAACAAATCATCAATGATAGGAATGTTAAATTTATCTTTGATGGTTAGTTTATTCAAGGCACGAAAATCAGGGCACATGCGCCAATTACCTTCTTTTTTTAAAACCATCACCACTGGTGAAGAATATGGGCTAGTACTAGGGAGAATTACCCCTGCCTCCAGTAACTCATGTACCCTCTTTTCTATTTCATTTTTCTAAGAAAATGGGTATTGGTAGGGATGTACATTGGGGGTTTGACTGCCTGACAGAAGAGGGATGCTATGATCATGCTCACCCTTGGAAGGAGGTATGGTTGTAGGAGGCTCAAAGATCTTGGGGTATTTGTCCAAGATGAGTTGCAGGCTAGGAGGAACTACCTAAGAGACTTGTTCAGTGACCTGGATGACATTAAATTGAGAAATCACACCATGGTGGCCTTTCTTCAATATTTTTTCCATCCTGTGAGAGATAATGATTTTAGGAGAGCCCGCTTAGAGACCCATGAGAGTATAGGGGTGAGTGTCTTGGGTGAATCTCATATATAATTATTGACAATCCATTGTGATCGGCCCCAGAGTGCAAAGCCATTCCACGCTTAATATAATATCACAACAACCCATGGAAATAGAGAACATGTGGCTTTTCATATGGTAATCACCCATTTGGAGTTTGACATTCTCAAAGCGGCCCCCACACTTCGTAGTACCACCATTTGTGATAAGGATTTTAAAATTAGAAACAAGGTGAACAAAGCAATGGAGCTCATCAGCTAGTTTGCGATGAATAAAATTATGGGTGCTACCACTATCAATTAATACCACTAACGACCTATGTTTAATGTATCCTTTGATCTTCAATTTCTGTGGGGATGAAATACCTGAGAGTGCATGAAGCGAGATGATTGGTTCCACGGATTCCATCAGTGTGACAACTGGATCTTCGATAGGATCACTTGGTTGAGCTTCCTCTTGGTCTAAAACCTCATCTGATGGGATATCATCATAGGAAGAGGAATCCAAGGCATCAATATGGAAGAAATTTTGTTCTTGAAATTTATGGCCTGGTGGATACTTTTCATTACAATAGTAATAAAGGCCTTACTTACGATGTTCCATCATTTCAGTGAGAGAGACCTTTTGGACCTTGAAAGTTTGGGTCGGAGCAGGGGTAGCCCATGGGAGAGGATGGTTGGTAAATGGAGCCTTTAGGTATGGTGCCTAGAGGATGGTATCTGCTTCCCTAGATAATTTACATGCCTACAACCATGCAGTAGGATGATGCATGTTCACATGAGCCTTGATAACTTCTTTTAAACCACTGATAAAACATTCCAGGTAGAATTCATCTGATAAACCCTCGTTACGGATAGCCAATTGTTCAAATATCATGATGAAGTCTGTGGCAGAGCTAATTTGGTGCAACTTAGTGATTCAACCCAAAAATTGTGATTACCAATCAAAACAAGCACAAACAACTTTGGAGAACATCTTCCAATTGGGATGTCCTGGATAACATTTCTTATGCCATTTCCACCATTGCCAACGTTATTGATCCAAGTACAAAACTCCTACATGGAGTTTGGTCTCATCATCTCAAATATCCTGAAGGGAGAAGTATTGTTCCATTTGAGAAACCCACCTGGTTTGTTTGGAACCATCAAATTTAGGCATGTCAACTTTGGGCACCTTAGTCCAAGAAGGTGGAGAACCCGAAGGGGAGCAGGGGGACTGAGTATGTTTATAATGAGAAGAGTGAAGTTCTTCTGGGTTTGGCTCAACATTATTAACCCTAAAAAGTTGCACCAATCTGTTTACTTTCTCATCAAGGGCTGTGTTAAGTTCATTGCGGAGGGAAGTCATGTTGTTTGCAATTTGTTGTTGTAGGTGGGACATTTTAGCCTTCAAGGTGTCTTGGGACGGAGAGTGAGTGGTAGGCATGCTGAAGGATTATGTAGCAACATAGGTGTCGAGAGGCAAAAAAATTGGGCTTAAAAATGATAGGTACCCGGTTGATCAGGACAAAGAGAGGAATCCAATGGGATAGGTCTCAAGAAAGGTGTCCTAGAGGGGGTTGGGTTCATAGGAAAAAAAGTCTTAAAATTGAATGGTACCACTACGATCAGAATGAAGAGAGGAATGCAATGGGATAGGTCACAAATAAGGGTGTTGACAATCCCATCAATTGTTTTTTAATCCTACGGAGTTATACTCCAATCTGAATAATACTGCAGAGGAAGAATGCCCAAATTATTATCAGGACAAAAGATGTAGTAATTTCGCAACCCCAATGCAAATGGCAAGGTTGCACTGCAATAGATCTTTTATTTTATTTGTCTATTCTATTTCCAAGGGTTAAGGTTTGCAGGGAATCTATAGTCAATGGTTTTCTCTGTGCTATAGCTCTCTTATATATGTGCGGGGTCCAACAATAGTACTCGGCCCAATATCTCAGGGCACAAAGTAAGGAGGCTAGATCGTACCCTTATCCATACTACCTGACTAACCAAGTACTAGAGATTCACTTCCCAAGTGTTGTTCTCAGTGACACTATAGCAGTCAAGTGACTGATCAATTTATCTATGGAGGGCTTCAGGATGCCTAGGCCAATCCGTATACAGGTTTTGTCCAATGCACTACCACTCGAAAGGGTACCAACAAGGGTTACAAAGGTGGCCAACAGTTGTGCACTTAAAAACTACTTGTATTTCCTGTGTGTATGACTCCCCAACCATGGGTTTATGCGCATAACGACATATATTTGTAGCTTAAAGGTGCCAGAATACATCTCTACCCTGAAAAAAAAATTAGCCCACAAGTCTTGCCCTGGAAAGATCTATGATACCAGTTGCAATATTCCTGATACAATATATTATGCAGAACAAAAAAGATCTAGCAAGCAATGACAAAATAATAATGATATATCCAAAAAAATATCAAATGAACACCAGAATAGCACTAGAATAATCACCAGGAAGAGCAACTTTATTATGATAGCATTGTTCACTTTCCTCTTCGAGGGGGAAACCTGTAGAAGAGAAAATATCTATTACAATAATCTCCAAGAAAAAATATCAAATACCTCCTACTCTTATTTATAATAGTTCTACCTTCTAAAGAAACTTTTAGAGGAATATCTTTCTAGAAGCAGAAGCTTCTATTAGGTCTTCTTACATTGGCTTATTCTTTTTTATTTATTAGGCCTTATTAATTAACGTTGACCTTTATTAAATATAAAACATATCCTATTAACTAATTACCCATGGAAAGGGGTTAGGATAGGGTCCTAACATAGCTTCGAGGCAACAATTTTCTAGAATTTTATTATAACAGTAATATGGGAGCTTAAGATCAAAGAGATAAACCCAAGGAAGAATGAATGTGAATAGTGATTTGCATGCCGAAAATCATGGAGTATATTTGCATGCAAATGAGAAACCACATGTCTTCATGGTAAGTATACATATCCCCTCTATTAGAACTAAACATAAACATTACAAAATCCTAATTAAGCAGAGTTAAAGACTTGGACTTATCAATAAAATAATGTTATCTTCATTTAGCCCCCTTTCTTCCCCCTTTTGTGGAGTCATGTCCCCCTATTATATTGTCCTTCTACTTCTATATAGCCCAGGATATTTTTTTTTATCATCATTCAATGTACAATTTTACATATTAAATAGTTCATCTTTTAGTCATTCATTATATACATAAACAATACTAATCTCGGAATCAAAACTGGGGTATTACATATGAGGATGAAATAGATATAGAGTAGTTCAAGAGAGGAGATAGGGTGGGAGATAGAGGTTGTGGGAAAAACCTATCACAAGTGGTTCTACTTGGTTGGTCCAATTCTAGAGTATTTATCTAGGGGGAATGGATAATCATCCCTTTAGGGATACTCCTTGTTTTAGTGAGACTCTTGTATTCTTGACATTTAGGTAGATAAGGGGAGATGCCTAACCTTTCTAAGTCTTTCCTTACCTTAACTTAAAGGAAGGGTATTATTTATTTATGTAGTTTCTCCACATATGTATTCTTATTAATTTAAGAACAATTTTATATTTCTTAATTAATTATTTTGAAAAATCAAAATTTTAAATTTTTTACCTAATAAATATTTAAATTTGTTACATTTATTTTTATTAATATTAGATATTAAAAATACATATAAATTATAAACACAACATTAAAATAAACTAAATTTAAAAGAAAATAAAAAATATATAAATTCTCTTTTAATAAATTTAAGATGTTTATGCTTAAAAAATTAGCACAATATGCTTGATATATTAACCTTCCAAATCAAAGAGCATCTTGTAATTTTTTTTCCTTTTGTGATCCAGATTTATGAGCAAAACAAAATGAATAACATATTGAGTACCATAACATAGAGATACGGAGAGCAACAACATATATCCAATGAACAATAAATTCTATTGAATAAATAAAATAGGCTAAAACTGTAAAACTACAGAGCTGAAACAACTTGCTCGAATGGTGGTAGCTATCTCTGAGAAGAGATGTGGCTGCTACACACATCCGTTTGAGAAACATGATTACAATGAGGCTCCATATGCCTTTTTAACATTACTCATGAATCCCAAAACCCTAGACATCCAAAAACTAAACCCTAGGAGATGAAACGTCAAAAGTTATGTAGGCCCTGATGGGTAAGTTGGTACCTCAACTTCTCGAGGTTGTAACTTTTTCATACGACCTCTGTTTTAGGTGCGTGATAGCCTGTTGGAAAGGTATTTTCGATAACTACACATTATGTCGTCAAACTTTGACTTCGCCCATAGTTTGACTATGGTAAGCCAAAAAAACACTGTTTAGGGCCCCAAAACAGCCCTGAAAGTACAAAAAGATGTACTGACTTGAAAATTTCCAAAATAAGCTAGTTGGATTAGGTGGGTGACCACCAATCTCCACTTGGAAGATGGGTAGGGATTCAGACAACCTCGGAAGTGTAGAACCCACAATTATAAAGAAGTACATAAGAACATGTTGAACTAAAAACTGTCAAGAGGAGCTAGTTGGAATAGGTGGGTGGACACCAATATCCACCTGGATCAGTCCTCCCCCATAAGGAATCAATGGTCTCCATTGAATTGAGTGCCCCCATTAGGTGAGGAAAATTTTGATGAATTTGGCCCCGAGTGAGCCACTTGCCTTAGTGTAGGAGTTTCCATGTGTTGACAACCCGATAAAGCTAGATCCTCTACTGGAAAGTACCCTTAACCCGTGTGTCCAATATCTGATCAATGGATTCCTATTCCATGCAGTCATGGTTGAGATTTGTTGGTTTCAACTGTTCTGTGATTTCTTAGGTGTCCAATAATGGTGAAAAATATTGCCAAAGGAGGTCCACATTGAACACTGGGTGCAAGCAAAGGAAGGATGGAGTGTTGAGCTCAAAAGCATTGCTACCCACAACCTTGGTGATAGTGTAAGGCCCATAGCGAAGTGGGTGGAACTTTCGATGGGGCTCCGTAAGACGCTATTTCTACAAATGTAACTAAACCTTGTCTCCCACCTGAAACTGGTGCAGTACTAGATGTTGATTATGGTGTTTCTTGTACTTAGCATTGGCTTTATGCAAAATATCATGGACCTGTTGGTGGATGTGTTGAATCTGCTCAATGAATATGGTGTCTTTGTCAGCCTTAGACTGAACATGGCGAGATTCTTCCTGTGTGGTTGCAAGAGGTAGTACAACATCAATGGGACCCAAGGGTTGGAATCCTAGCCCCACCTGAAATGGGCTATGGCCAATGTAGCTATGGAGAGCCTTGTTGTAGCTGTGTTGAACATAGGGAAGACTCTCATCCCATGTACGTGTGTTCTTAGAGTTGTACATGCACAATATGTGCACAATAATCTGATTGACGACCTCTGTATGTCCATTGATTTGAGGGTGGAAAGAAGTGGATTTAGTGAGCTTTGTATCCAACAGTAACGAGAGACTCGACCAAAATGTGTTGAGGAACCTGTTGTCCTGATATGAGATGATGGTTTGTGGTATCCCGAAATGGACCCACACCCATTTGAAGAAGATCTTGGCAGTATCTGTCACTGTGATGCTCTTCTTGCATGATGTGATAATGGCCATCTTCGAAAACTGATCAACCACCACAAATACATAATCATTGTTGTTCTTGGTCAATGGAAGGCAAGATGTAATCCATCAAGATGGATTCCCAAGGCCTCTTGAGAGTAGGAAGAGGGGTGTATAAGCCTTACTTCTTGATCGTTGGCTTGGAAATGGCCCAAGCAATGAAATATATGATATACTTGCTGACGTCTTGTTGAAGTTTTGTTCAATAAAAATGTTTCTGTAGAACGACCACAGTTTTCTCCATGCCAAAATGTCTTGCCATCCAATTGTAGTGAGCCTCCCAAATAAACTTTGCAGACTCGCTTGTGGGAACAAAGAGGTGGCCCAAATGTCATAACAGTCCATCGTGGATGTGAAAATTGATGACATTCTCTCATGTACCCAAGAGATGATAGGTGGTGGCAAAGACAGGGTCATGTTGATAAATTTGGGACCACTCAGATGCCTCATGCCCACATGAATGGAGCATCGTGGTGAGGGAAACAACGAGAGGGAAACCGAGGCAATCAACAACACGATTTGTGCTCCCTGTTTTATACTTGATGTTAAGATGGAACTTCTATAGGTATGTGGACCAATTTCGACGGCGATCGTTCTGCAACTTCCCCTGTGTCTGTATGAACTGCAGAGGCTTGTGATCAATGTGGATGATTGTCTCCATTCCCAGAATGTAATGTTTCCATTGACGACAAGATTTCACAATGGAATACATTTCTTTGTCATAGGTGGGGTATTTCCAGATAGTATCTAAGAGTTCCTCACTTGGTATGCTACTAGATGACTGTGTTGATTTAGAACTGCACCTACAACATAGTCGGAGGCATCAGTCTCAATCTCGAATGGTTGTTGCAGATATGGTAAGGAGAGTACTAGAGCTGAGCATAAGTGATGCTTTAGATCATCAAATGCTTTTTATTTTGTGTACCCCCATGCAAACTTTTCCTTTCCACTTCCCTTGGTTACTTGGCTGAGGGCACATGCATTATGGGAGAATCCCAACACGAACCTTCGGTAGAAGTGGGCAAGTCCCAAGAAGCTCCAAAGATCAGTTACTGTGGTCGGGGATGGAAAGTCACAAATGAATTGGATCTTATCTAGATCCACATTTACCCCATGATCATCAACAATGTATCCCAAGTATTGGACCATGTTCATGCCAAAGGAGCATTTTTCCAAGTTGGCATATAGCTTGTGTTGCTGCAAAGTGCCCAAAACCTGCTGAATATGCTACATGTGCTCCTCCCAAGTTTTTCTGAATATGAGGATGTCATCCAGATATACCACCACAAAAGAGTTGGTTAAGGGTCTCAATACATCATGCATCAATCTCATGAAATTTGTTGGTGCATTTGCTAAGCCAGAGGGCATGACCAACCATTCAAAGAGACCTTATTTAGATTTGAAAGCTATCTTCCATACATCAGTCGGTTCAATGGGAACCTGGTGGTATCCAAACTTTAGGTCAATCTTGCTGAAGAATTTTTCCCCCTTGGGTTGGTGAAGAAGGTCATCAATTCGAGGAATTGGGTACCGATTCCTGACTGTGATTTTGTTTAATGCTCTGTAATCAATGCAAAGCCACCAGGTCTCGTCTTTCTTCTGTACTAGCACAACCGGGCTTCCGCAATGGCAGGAGATAGGTCATATGTGCCCCTTATGAAGCAGCTCTTAGATTCGGTGCTTGATTTTATCATTTAATTTAATTTTATCTTATTTTTTAATTTATTTTTTTCCTAAAAATATATTACCAGTTTTTTTTTCTTAAATTTTATCATATAAATCAAATCT
This sequence comes from Picea engelmannii, assembly GCA_009831015.1. Classification (NCBI taxonomy): domain Eukaryota; kingdom Viridiplantae; phylum Streptophyta; class Pinopsida; order Pinales; family Pinaceae; genus Picea; species Picea engelmannii. The sequence goes on along the minus strand of ML784755.1, from coordinate 899,886 downwards.
AAACTTATTATTAACCTTTCACAACATCTAATTGTAATCCATTATTTTTACTTTTTAAATATTTTGATAAAAATATATTTTCATATTAAATTTTCTTTCTACTCTTAAAATCTATCATAAAATTGGTAAATTCTATCATAA
>ML784755.1:875901-891783 GCA_009831015.1 Picea engelmannii | reverse complement strand
ACACCCCAGAAGTATGTACACTCTTCCACGCGGGGGAGTGCAGAGGGGGGGTACCCCCTCTGCGGGGTCCGGGGGGTCAATCCCCCCGGCTGGGGGGTCTGGGGGCAAGCGGGGGTTCGGGGGCGAAGCCCCCGAAGAAAAAATTGCCTTATAAAAGTATATTGTAATTTCATTGTAAATCTGGACCATTCATTATAAGGTCGTAGATCTAACGGTAGAGATTATGTTAGGGTTTTTTTTTTTCCCTAGAAGGAAACCCTCTTTTTATGAGGGAAATGTATTGCGGCTATGTATGAGGGTGAATATTGTATTCTGAGAGAGGAGACTGTGAGAGAAAGAAGAGGAAGTTACAGCGGTTTTTGCTGTAGGTTGTATCCCTTCATTTCCTGGATAATAACAAAGGAAGGACCTGGCAATTTCTCTGGTGGACGTAGCCCACACTGGGTGAACCACGTAAATCTGTGTCTCTCTTGTATTGTGTGTCTTCTGTGTTTTGTTTCTGCATTTGTTTTATTTTATTGCTCTGTGGTCCTATTTTTCTAACAATGATGACTAACTAATTGCCTGATTTAGGTAAGCCAACAATGAAATCCATAGAGATATCCCTCCAAATAGTGGGTGGGATTGGAAGTGGTTGTAGTGTGCCCAGGGATTTGACTATTTCTCCCTTGTTGTGTTGACATACATCACATTCTACCACAAAAGTGCGAACATCATGTTTCATACCATCCCGACAAAAGGAATGTTTGACCCTGTCATAGGTTTTGGTAAACCTTGAGTGCCCAGCTATGGGTGTAGCATGAAGCTTAGAAAGCACCGTGGATTTAAGTTGTGACTGTTTACTTAAATACATATGTTATTTGTAGCGAATATCATCATTGTGCCATGAGTACCCTGGGAAAACTGGAGAATTTTCTTGCAATTGTTGTATCAGGCTTGAAATTTTGGGATCTTGCAGCCATTCTTGGCGAACAACTTGGAGCCAATATGGTACAATGAAGAAGAGAGAAAAAAGAGACCCTTCATTTTCATATTGTCTTGAACAATCACATTGTCTTTTCCTTTCTTGTAAATGATCTCATAATCATATCCAAAGAGCTTAGTCACCCATTTTTGTTTCTACGGGGATGAAAAACATTGCTCCAGAAAATACTTGAGGCTTTGATGATATGTCTTAATTTGGAAGTGTTTCCCCAATAGATAAGAGTGTCAGAGATCCACTGCATGCAGAATAGCCAACATTTCCTTTTCATATATTGATTGTCCCAAATGTCACTCTGACAATTGTTTGATGGTAAAGGCGAAAGGTCGGCCATCTTGCATAAAGAATGCTCCAATTCCTCCCCCAGAAGCATCACTTTCTGGGACAAAGGTCTTTGTGAAGTCATGAAGGGCCTAGATAGGAGTGGTGCACATAGCCGCCTTCAAGGCTTGAAAGGAATGATTAGCTCTTGGAGTCCAAGTGAAAGAATTATTTTTAAGGAGAGAAGTGAGAGGCACTGCAATCTTTCCATAATTCTTAACAAACTTGTGATAGTATCCTATTAAAACCAGAAAACCACACAAAATTTTGAGAGTCTTAGGGCGAGGCCAATCCTGCATAGCTTCAATCTTCTTAGGATCCACCCTGACATCTTCCTGGACAACAATATGACCCAAGTACTTGACTTCCAAGGCAATCAAAATCACATTTAGATTGTTTGAGGAACAATTGGTGTTGAGAGAGTAGATGAAGAACTCAATCCATATGAGAAATATGGGCTGTCTAGGTTTTACTATAGATGAGAATATCATCAAAGAAATCTAAGAAAAAATGAAGGAGAAAAGGACGGAAAACATGATTCATGAGGCTTTGGAAAGTGGAGGGAGCATTACACAAGACAAAGGGCATGAACAAGAACTCATAGTGGCCCTCATGAGTTCGAAATGCAGTCTTAGGAATGTCTTCCTCTTTCATATGTATTTGGTGGTAGCCAGAATGAAGATCAAGTTTAGTAAAGAACTAGGCACCACTTAATTCATCCAAGAGATCATCAATGGAAGGAATGGGGAATTTTTCTTTGATGGTGAGTTTGTTGAGGGTGTGAAAGTCAGGACACATGTGCCAAGATCCTTCTTTCTCAAGTACCATGACCACATGAGAAGAATAGGGTCTAGTACTAGGATGAATAATGCATGTGGAGAGCAATTCTTGAACAATTTTCTCAATTTCATTTTTCTAGGAAAAGGGATGAAGATAGGGACAAACATTGGGAGGAAGGATGCCAAGTACGAGGGGGATGGAATGATCATGAACACCACGGGAAGGAGGAATTTCCTAGGGAGTGGAGAAAACAACTTGATGTTTGGAGAGGATGGATTGGAGGCCATGAGGAACAAAGGGTGTCTCGGTGGCTTGAATGGAATGAAGTTGTGCAATAATGTCGAAATGACCTTTTTTGAGAATCTTTTCCATGCGATGGGAAATGATGATCTCAGGGGAACCTACTGTGATTCCTTGGAACTTATACTGTCGACCCTCCTGGTTGAATTGCATAGTTAATTCTTTAAAATCCATGAGAATGGGGCCCAAAATCCTTAACCACTCAACACCCAACACAATGTCACAACCACCCATGTCGATAACAAACATATTGGATTTCATGTGGTACTGACCAATTTGGAGACACACATTTTCACAACTCCGCTCACATTCCATGGAGCCACATTGGAAATCATGATTTGAAAGTTGTTGACTACTCAGATATAGCAATTAGTTTCTTGGGTAATGCGGCAATGAATAAAATTATGGGTGTTGCCACTTCCAATGAGGATGATGAGCTTGAGGGTTTGGGGAGAAAAGAATCTAGTTAGAGCATTCAGGGAAATGACTAGTTCAAATTATGGGGGTCTGAGAGTGGAGTTAGGTCAATGTGTTCAGGTGATTCAACCATAAAGGGAGCCTCGACCTCTTCTTCAAAAAAATCCTCAGAGTTGGCCATTTAAATATTTTTCTCCTTACAGTTGTGCCCAGGAAAATATTTGTCATCAAAATTATAACAAAGACCCTTGAGTTGGTGTTCAACCATTTCTTCCCGAGTCAATTTTTGGATCTTTAGTGGAGTGGAAGGAGGACTGGGAGTGACTGGTTTAGGGTGAGGAATAAAGGACGGTTTTTGGGTTTGAGAAGAGACAACTTGTTGTGCTTCCTTATTTATTTTAGTAGCTTGCACCCAACTCTGGGGGTAAGCCATGAGGATATGGGAACAAATCTCATCCTTGAGGCCAATGATAAATCATTCTCGGAAAAAAACATCAGAGATGCTCTCCATGTGGAAAACCAATCTCTTAAAATAAACTATAAAGTATTCCATTGTGCTAGATTGTTTCAACTTTTTCAAATGACCTAAATGGTTGGTGTCAATGTCAAAGTGTTCATAATGCTCTGCAACCAATTGTGTCCAAGACACATACCCTTGGTGAGAATTTTTTCTCCATTGCCACCATTGCCAACGTTCTTGATCTAGATGGAGAATACCATACCGGAGTTTGGCCAACTCATATGTAATGTCCTACAAAGAGAAATAATGTTCCATTTGAGTTACCTAGCTAGTGGGATACAAGCCATCAAATTTGTTCACATCCATGCACAAAAGGTGTAGGCCACACTGAAAATGATGAGAATGAAAAGTCTAGGAATTGGAGGAATTTCACCTTCAGGGTGCAAAGGTGGGTCAGAGGAGGTAAGGTCTCCAGTGATATTCATCTTGGCACCGATCTGGCCAATGAAGGATACAAGACGGGTAGAGAGGTCCTGTTTCAGGGTTTCCATTTTTTCATCTATGGTGGAATGCATGTTTTTATTGATGGTGGCAATATTGGTATTGAGCTTCCACACTTCCTACTGGGCCTCTACGAAATTAGAGGACAAGGAATTGAGGTGGGCTTCAAGGTCTTGGCTACGGGTGTAAGTCATGATGAAGGGGGGAAATGGAAAGGGACAGGTGGGACCACACAAAAAATGGTTTATGTGTGAAGGGTATCACGATGATTAGGGCAACGAGGGGAATCCAATGGGGTAGGTCCCAAATAAGGGGGCCAGAAGGGGTTTAGGTCCATGAGAAAAATAAATTGATGAAAAATAATAGGTATGGCATTGATCAGGGCGAAGAGAGGAATCCAATGGGATAGGGCTCAAATAATGGTGTCAGCAGGATCCATTCTTTTCTTTTACTCTTGCAAAGTTATATTCCGATCTGAAGAATATTGTAGTGTTGAAAGGCCCAAATTCTTAACAGGAAAAAAATGTGTAGTAATTTCGCAACCAGAATGTAGGAAGTAAAGTTGCACGACAATAGATCTTGTCTTTTTTGTTTTTGTTTCCATCCCAAGGGTTAGGGTATTTAAGGTTTCTATAGGAAAAGGGTTTTCCCTATGCTATAGCTCTCTAATATATGTGTGGGGTTCAACAATAGTACTCAGCCCAATATCTCAGGGCACCAACTAAGGAGGTTAGATCGTTCCCTTAGCCATACTAACCCACTACCTAGGTACTAGAGAGTATATTCTCAAGTGTTTTTCTCAGTGGAACTATAGGAGTTAGGCGACCGATCCATATACATATGTTGTTTGATGTGCTACCACTCGAAGGGGTACCAATAGGGGTTACAAGGGTGGCCAACAATGTGCGCTTAAGTACCACTTGTAGTTCCTGGGTGTATGCTTCCTCGACCATGGATTTATGCATTGAATGACATATCTCTATAGCTTTAAGATGTCGGAGTACGTCTCTACCCTGAAAAAAATAACCCACAATTTTCCGCCAAGGAAAGTGCTCTAATACCACTTGTAAGGTACCATATCTATTATAGTAGCTGAAAATAGAAATATTCCAGAGAAAAACAATAGAACATCACAATAGATGAAACCACAACACCAAAATAATACCTTTATTGATAGGAACCAATGTTCACTTGCCTCTTTGAGGGGGCAACCTCCAGCAGAGTAGAGCTCTATTACAATAATTATCAAGAAAAAAATTCTCATGCCCTCGACTCCTATTTATACTAAATCTATCTATCAAAAGAACAATCTAAAGGAAGATCTTCTAGAAGCGAAAGCTTCTACTAGGTCTTTTTACATTTGACTTATTCTTCCTTATTACTAGGCCTTATTAATATTGACCTTTATTACATGGAAAATATATTATTCTACCTACGTGAGGGGTTAGGGAGATTAGGTCCCTAACATGCCCTCCCTCTTAAAAATAGGTCTTGTCCTCGAGGCTTGAGATGATGAAATTACTGCAGAATGGTAGCTGGCTCCCACGTGGCATTTGCTTTCATAAACTAATCATAATGTTTTTTAATAACTTCATGATTTCACATATTATAGTGTTTTTATTTGTGCTATGATGTAATGTACCCAATACTTTTTGTACTATGTTGAGGATATGAAGTACTTCTTAAAACCATCTAATTTCACACTAATTATATGTTTTGTTATTAACTAATTCACATTTGTAGGAAATTTATGCAACATAAATAAACCATTCAATTATCCATGAGACCATAACTTATAAATGCAATCTGCTACACACAATTAGAACTGAAATAAACTAATTTAATTCATAACACGAATAATAATAATTTAATACTCATCAACAAACTAAAAACACTTATCTTATGGAAGTATTTCACTAACTAGCTATAGAAGAAGGACGTTCCACCCAACCATAGGTTCTATGTTGCACTTAATTTCTTTGCAATAAAGGTGCCCCAGGTTGAGTCTGTGAATCCACAAGGATGAATCTACCTATGTTTGGCTTTAGTTGTTTTCACACAACCCAATTCCTAGAATTCACAATCTATTAACCCCTACAACTATCTCAAACCACCAACTCTCTTTTCCCTCAAAATGCACAACCTAAGGAATGAGAATCCCTTCTCTACTATGTAGTCCTTTAGGCTATCCCACTTCCCTTGAGACATCCAACATAATCTAGATGAGAAATATTACTATCGAGATTCTAGGGATTATCAATTGTAATTAATTTTCCTCAATAACAACAATTTTCCTTACACAAAATCATAATTCGCTCATAACAATTTCCCTTACACAAAATCATAATTCCATCATAGTTTCATGGCAATAGTTTTCCAGAATTTTAATATAGCAGTTATACGATAGCTTAAGCTTAGAGAGAAAAACCCAAGGAGGAATGAACATGGATAATTCCTTGCATGCCCAAAATCTTGGAGTATATATGCATGCTAATGAGAAACTAGATGTCTTTATTGGAAGTAAATGTATTCCCCCTATTAGAACTAATCACAAGCATTAAAGAATACTAAAAAAGCATAGTTAAGTACTTGGGCTTATCAATAAAATATTATTATCTTCATTAATCCCTCTTGAGCCCCCAAGCCCCCTTTCTGTCTACTCTTGTGGAGTCATAACCTCCCATTCCTTTGTCCTTTTCCTTTTCCAACCTATGATATATATATTTTTTATCACTCCGTGTACAATTTTACATATTACATCATTCATCTTTTAACTATTCATGATATACATACACAATATTGATACATGAATTAAAACTAGGGTATTACATATGAGGATGGAATAGTTATTGAGCAATTCAAGAGGGGGGATAGGGTGCGAGATAGAGAGTGTGGGAAGAACATGCCTTCAGTGATGTTATGTTGTTGGCCTAGTTCTATAACATTTACATAGGGGAAATGGATACTCCTTCCTTCGCTGAGACTCTTGTATTCATGACCTTTAGGGAGATAAGGGGAAATCCCTAACCTTTGAGGAGACACAGACCTTTGTCTTTCCTTACCTTATTTTAGAAAAAGAGTATTCCTTATCTATCTAGTTCTTTTATATATATATATATATATATATATATAATTAATTTAAAAAATCAAAATTTAAAAACAACCTTTTTTACTTAATAAATATAAAAAAAATTCATTTGTCTTAAAAATAAATATAAATAATAAACATTTTATATATATATATATATAATGACAAATTTAAATATTTATTAGGTAAAGAAGGTTGTTTTTAAATTTTGATTTTTTCAAATTATCTCTCTTTATATATATCAAATTTAAATATTTATTAAGTAAAAAAAGATTGTTTTTTAATTTTGATTTTTTCAAATTATATACATATAATTTTTTTTTCTTCAATAAAATTACATCTTTAAAATGTTTATGCTTTAAAAAGAAAAGAAAAATATAAATGATATATTTACCTCCTTTATAATCATTACCTTATCAATAACATCCTTTTTTTTAACTTCATCTTATCCTAATATACCCTTATGAATAATTTTTACTCTTAAAGTCCAACATAACTTTATCAATAACGTCCTTTGCTTTTACTTTATTCTTAGCTTCCAACATAACCTTATCGCTAACGTTTTCCAACATCTAATTCCATTCTTCACTAGCATTTTCTAGCATCTAATTCCATTACTATGTTTTTATTTTACTTTTCTTTTTTCTTTTATTTTGAAGATTAACAATAAAGTTTATGAAAATCTAATTTTACTTCTTTACTTTTACTAACTTTCACTATTTTCCTAATTAATTTAACCTTTTCCCATACTTACATACTATTATTAAAGTCCAAACATCAATATGTTTATCCATCATAAATTTATCAATATGTTTCCTAAGGTTAAACTTGTGGAAAATATATATTTTCATTCTTTTCCTTTTATTTTTATTTTTTACTTTTATACAAATTTAATAATAAAGTTTCATAAAATTTAATTTCATTTTTCAAAAAATCAACTTCATCTTATTTTCTATTTTCATTATTTTTCCTAAATATATGTTTTACTTTTTTATTTTTTAAATTTTATCATAAAAATTCATTATAAATTTATTATTCATTTTTCAAAAAATCAACTTCATCTTATTTTCTATTTTCAATATTTTTTCTAAATATATATTTTATTTTTTAATTATTAAATTTTATCATAAAAATAAATTATAAATTTATTAATAACATTTCTTAACATCTAATTCCATTTCTTTATTTTTACTATTTCCATTTTAAATTTTCTTTGAACTCTTAAATTCTATCATAAAATTAGTTATAATAATTCTAAATTTATAATATGAATAAACGATATAAACGATATGTTATAAGACATATCGTTTGGTGACATATGTTATAAGACATATAAATGATATAAACGATAATTCTTAAATTTTTTGGTGATATGTTTATATGAATAAACGATATAAATACTTTTTTTAAGACGTGATTTTTTGGTGATATGTTTATTTTTTTATATTTTTGTTTAGCTTGATATGCTAATTAGGTTAAAAAGTTACAAATAAAATTTATAATATAATTAAATATAAATGATTGCATTTTATATTACTTTAATTATATAATTAATATGTGTTTAATATAAGGAAAATAAATTTTTATTTTTATTTTTAAATATTATGATGATGATGATCACCATCCACTGAGACCAAATTGGTCTATCAAAGCTTAAGAAGGTAAGGGATTACCTACAATTCTTTAGAATTTTGTTTCTGTGCTTGAAAATCATTAACAGAAGCTTTCCAAGATCACCATAGTTTTGTTGAGTTAAAAAGTTTGGAAGGTTGGTAGTGTGACAAATATTTTGAAATTGAGATCTAATCTGGGTATAGGCTGGAAAATCTAGTAGAAAATGCTTTTCATCTTCAACCCTCTTAGTATCACAAGTATGACTCTCTTTCATCCCAAGACGTTTTAGGAATTGACCAACACCCAGTTTCACTATGGGGCTCATGAGAGTTTGTTCTTATTTTAGCAATGCTTATTTTTTTCTTTACACTTTTCAAAACAAAGATATATTTTTTATCTTTTAGATTAGGGTTGGTTTCCTCCTTATAATACCTTAATTTTCCTTTTTACTCTAACTCTTTATCACACCACATTTTCTCCTTAAATTTTGATTTAATAATATTTTTAATAGTATCCTTATTCTGCAAAATAGTCTCTTCCATGATTCCCCAATGGCTTAGCCAAGACTGTGCATCTTTATGCCATCCCCACTTGAGTCAAAGGTGGTTATGGCTGGAGTTTGAAGCAATTTTAGGAAGCCTCTTGTCTTCCATGTTTTTAAACTTGTTCTTATACATTATATATCTAGTCATATCCATGCTCTCAATGGGGGAAAGACTTGCCTCTAAGAGGAGGATAGGATAGGGTGAATTTCCTTTAATTTTGAGATTAAAGGTTATAAAATTCTTTTGGATTTGTTCTATCTTTCTCCATGATTCTCAAAAGACACTACATCCCCAAACTTCGGATCCATATAAAATAACAAGAGTACCAAGATTCTCAAAGAAGAGTTTTTTCTTATCCCATATCCAAAGATCGACTGATTAACAATTGTTTTCAAGCCCCTAATAAGATTTCCATCCTCCATTTATCCTTTTCTCAATAGTATAATTTCAATTGAGTTTGTAGTGAATATCGATTCCAAGATATTTGTATGAAGTCACTTCCTCCAAGTTGTTGTTGTCATATACAAAAGTATCATAAGTGATCTTATTGGATTTAATGATCATGAATTTTGTTTTGTCAGTATTAAAAGTCATACCCATATGGGAACAAAAATCCTTGAGGATTTTTAGTTTCTTTCCAAGATCGTGGGGACCACTATCCATAAGAAGGATATCATCAACATAAAGAAGAAGATTGATGGTTATACCAGTGAAGATTGATGACTATACATTAATATATTATTATTATTATTATACATAGATACACAAGTGATACCAAGGATGTTCCACCCAACCATAGGCTCTCTATTGCACTTAATCTCTCTACATCAAAGGTCATCTCCAATCTGAGGCTATGGATCCACAACAATGAATTTACCTATGGTTGTCTCTAACTCTCTTCAAATAGCCCGATTCCTAGAATTCACAGTCTGTTAACCCCTATAGATATCCCAAATCACCATCCCTCTTTTGCCTCATCCTTCACAACTAAAGGAACGAGATCACCTTCCATGCTATGCAATTCCTTAGGTTATCCTACTTACCTATGGTGCTCCAACATAGACCGGCAAGGAGATCTCACTACTAGGATTCCAAGGATTAACAATTGTAATTTATTTTCCGCAATAACAACAATTTCCCTTACACACAGTCATAATTCCCTCATAGTTTCATGACGAATATTTTCTATAATTTTATTATAGTAGTAATATGGAGGATTAAGTTAAGAGAGAAAAAACAAAGGAAGAATGAATGTGAATAATGGCTTGCATGCCCACAATCGTAGAGTATATTTGCATACTAACGAGAAACATGTGTCTTCATGGAATGTACACATATCCCCTATATTATAAACAATTACAAGGATTAGGGAACACTAATTAAGAAGAGTTAAATATTTAGGCTTATCAATAAATTAATATTATCTTCCCTTAGCCCCCTTGAGGCCCCTAAACCTCCTTTCCTTCCCCTCTTGTGAATTCATAGTCCCGCATTATTTTGTCCTTCTCTTTTTGTAGCTTGTGATGTAATTAGTATTATCATTCAATGTACACTTTTACATGTGAAATTGTTCAAATTTTATCCATTCATCATATACATACACAATATTGATATGTGAATGAAAATTGGGGTATTACATATTAGCATGGAATAGATTTAGAGAAATTCAGGAGGAGATATAGGGTGGGAGATAGAGGGTGTTGGGAGAAACTACCCCAATTAATGCTACATGGATGATCCAATTCTATGTCATTTATCTATAGGAAATGGATACTCATTCCTTTGAGGATACTCCGTGTTTTTATGAGACTCATGTATTCCCGGCCTTTAGGAAGATAAGAGGATATGCCTAAACTTTGGGGATACATAAATATTGGCATTTCCATACCTTACCTTTGAGGTAAGGTATTCCTTATCTATCAAGTTCCTCCACATATCTAATTTTATTAATTTACAAACATTTTCATATTTTTTTAGTTTATAAAACTAACAATAATTTTTTTTAATAACATCAAGATTTCACATATCATAAGGTACTTCTTGAAACCACCTAAATCCACAGTAAATATTTTTTCTCATATACCATCTCTCATTGTTCTTTTATTAACTAATTTTCATTTGCAAGCATGACAATATAGATTTATGCAACATAAAGAAACCATTCGATTATCCATGAGACCATAAATTATAAATGCAATCTAATACACACAATCACAACTGAACAAACTGGAAACAAATTCAATTCATAATGAGAATAATAATAATTAAACATGTTCATGAACAAACTAAGAACACTTATCTTATGGAAATATTTTACCAACTCGTTGTAGAAGAACCTGGGTAAAATCATGGAGATGGGTGTCTATTTTGCTTGTTTTATGAGAAAGAAAACTATATTTTCACAAGTTCTTCAACTTCCAGTATACAAAAGTATTTTTTTTATTTGGAATTTCACTTTACAGTAAAAAAAAAACTTGTGAAGAATTTTGTTATCTTTCCACTGACTATTTTTCAAAATTGTTTTATTGAGATTTGATATGTCAATTTGACAATTGTTTAACAATATGTTCCTTAAACATGAAAGGAATGATAATGAGTTATTTTTATCCCCAACAATGTATCTATTATTAAACTTTTTTTTTTGACAAACGAAATATACTGCAACAATCCACAAATACTCTATTTTCAACTATTTTTCAATTTTTTTTAATGAGATTTGATATGTCAATTTGACAATTGTTTAACAGTATGTTCCTTAAACATGAAAGGAATGATAATGAGTTATTCCCCCCCCCCCAACAATGTATCTATTATTAAACTTTTTTTTTCACAAAAGAAATATACTGCAACAATCCACAAAGACTCTATTTTATTGTGACTATAATTTTGAATCTAACGGATGAATATTATAATTTCTAGAATTTTTTTAAGTTTACCAAGCTGAAAACATTGCAGATTTTAAACACATGTTTTTCCCCACCTTGTATCTATCTTAACTTTTACTTAAAAGTAAAATCTAAAAATACCCTTTTGAAAAGAACAATTTAAGGATTTTGAATATAAATTTTTCTAAAATTTTCACTGTGTAGTTTTAGAGATACAAATATTTCATTTCATTGAATCATAATGTCAGCTGAAAATATTATGCAGTGATTTTTTTTTTTAAATTAGATAAAATAATGAGAATGAAAACAAATTATATCCATTGAAATTCGATTCAATTTTTCAAATGCTGGTATCACTTTCAAAACTAAATTCAGAGTATTTGCAGGAGTTCCCAACCTCCAAAGTTTAGGTAAGCTAGAGGGAATTCTCAGGTTCCTGCAAACTGTACCATTCTCTTGTTTTCGGCCGAAAGAAAGTTTTGTCATTGAAACATGTAATTCTAACAGAATCTATTAAAAATAAATGATTTCCTAGCTTTTCGGCCGAAACAACCTTTTTTCGGCCGAAAGGTGGGTGAGAGAATTCCGTCGGCCGGAAACAATGAAGAGACACGTCGTATCGTTTCATTTCACGCCAAATCTTATAAATATGATTTCATCCGAACACATTTAACACAATTCATTCACTTGTTTCATGGTTTTCTAGAGAACCTAAACAAAGTCTGAATCATCTTTTTGGTTTTTTTGAATAAGGTAGTTGATGTTTTAAATGAAAATTTTTTATTTTATTTTTTTGAAGTTCAAGTTTTAATTGGAATAATAATTTATATACTGAAAGCTAAATGTTGAACAGTTTTTTAAGGTGAAGCCTTTCTTGAACATAAAATTATTGATATTATTTTTTAATAATTTTTGTGACAATGAAGTTTTTCTGAGACTATTCTGAAATGTTAATTTTTTTAAAAAACTTTTACAGATAACTATACTCATGGGAAACAAAATTTTGTGCAAAAGAAAATTTGATCGCACTCGAGACGAAACTCACCATAACGAACAAAATAAAGAACATTATTGGAGAAATAAACGAGAACGTGCAAATATTGAAGAAAGAAGCGATGATGATGTAAATAGAGATTTTTGACAAGAAGAAGTACAACCAGGTATGCATGCACATATTGTCTATATTAAATGTATAGAATTCAAATTTAAAATATTGTTTAATATAATTGATTGTAATTCCAATTTGATGTTTAAAAAAAAACATAAATATATTTGTCTCATAACGTCGATGAAGGAGTTGAAACCGAAATTGAAGTAGAAGTCGAATCCCCTATAGGTATGTACATAAATTTAGATAATACGAGATGAACACTTGTATATAGTCTAGTGAATTTATGTTTGGGTTTTGTGTTACGAACCAAATATCAATATAGCATAGAAAAACGTCAGAATAAGTACTCAACACCTTGAAAAAGAGAGAATTTCAAGGAATAATCCTCTTCGAGGGGGAAACCTCCTTATACCCCACATAAATGTCCAAATACAAGATGATTCCAAATGACAATGTCTCCTTGGTATATATAGGAGACTAGGAGGTACAATTACAACTAATGGACTCAAGCCGACATAAATAAAATAACATTACTAATGTAATATGCCACAATTAAGGGGTAATGAGCCACTATTTAGGGCTTAACATGCCCCCCCTCCTTGAGAAAAGTGTTGTCTGCAATGCTTGAGTAACTCTAGATGCTTCTGTATAAAAGACTCATCTTCCCAAGTGGAATCTTCAGTCGGTAGTTTCCTCCATTTAATGAGATACTCTGAAATGGATCTATTCCTCATCTAGAGAATTCTTGTGTCAGTGATGGATTCAGGCTCCAATATGATGTTTCCTTCCTCGTCAAGTTCTGCCAATATAGTTTGAATTGGGATCTTGTCACCTATAACCTTCTTTAAGCATGAAACATGGAAAACTGGGTGTACTTGTGAAGATGCACACAACTCCAATTTGTATGCCATAGTACCAATATTTTGCAACACCTTATAAGGGACATAGTACTTTGGTGATAATTTATTATCCTTATTGGCTTGCTTGAGGGACATATGTTTATATGGTTGTAGTCTTAAAAACATCCAATCTCCTACTTCAAAACTTCTTTCACTACGATGTTGATCTTCTTGTTGTTTCATGTGATTATGTGCCATGGTCAGGTTGTCCTTTAAGATTTGGAGAACTTGTTGTTGATGCTCGATGTGATCTTCCATTGCTTGAACCTTAGATTTTTATTTTAGAGAAGAAGTGATGGAAGGAGGGTGGTATTCATAGAGTGCCATAAATGGTGTCATTTTTGTTGCAGTATGAAAGGAAGTGTTATACCACCATTCTGCCAAGGGTAACCATTTGAACCATTGTGTTTGTTTATCAGAGACAAAGCAGCAAAGGTAGCCTTCCAGACATTTGTTCACTATCTCAGTTTTTCCATCAAATTGAGGATGATAGGATGAGCTATGAGTCAATTGAGTACCCAAAGAAGAAAATAATTATGTCCAAAAATGTCCAGTGAAGATGGTATCTCTGTCACTTATAATAATCTTTGGGTTTCCATGTAGCTTTTGAACTATCTCCATGAATGCAGTGGAAACTGTACTGGATTTGAAGGGATGAGAGAGTGCACAAAAGTGTGCATACTTGGTCAGTCTATCGACAATCACCATGATGAGACTCTTTCCTTCAGACTTCGGTAACCCTGTGATGAAATCCATGGAAACCTCCTCCCAACGTTGACTTAGGATGGCTAATGGTTGTAAAATACCTGGGGTCTTAATTGATTCCACCTTATTTTGTTGGCAAACCAAACATTCTGCAACAAACCTTTGAACATCAGTTTTAAGGCCATCCCAAAAAAAATCCTTCTTGACCCTATGGTAGGTTTTCAAAAATCTCGAGTGCCCTCTTACTAGAGAGGTGTGCAATTCAAATAGTACCTTTTGTTTTAGTTGGGAGTTCTTACATAAATATAATCGATCTTTGTATCACAGTGAATCATTTTTCCATGTAAATGGATTTGATGCACTTGAATCCCGCTGCAACCTTTGAATGAGAGTCCACACATTTTCTGCATTCTTCCATTCATCCCTTGATTCTATTATCCAATCGGGTTGGATGATCGAGATAGCACAGAGAAAGGCCTCAACAACTTCATCCTTTCTTGAGAGTGCATCTACCACAACATTTTGCTTCCCTTTTTTATAGATGATTTCAAAATCCTAACCCAATATATTGGTCACCCATTTTTGTTGTTCTTCTGAAGACAGTCTTTGTTCCAGGAAGTATTTAAGACTATCATGATCTGTTTTGACCTTGAAGTTCCTACCTATTAGGTAAGGGCACCATTTCTTTAATGCATGTGGTATTGCCATCATTTCCTTATCATAAATGGGTTTGTGTAAGTCCTTTCCCTTGAGTGACCATATTTCAAAAGCTAGGGGCCTTCCTTCTTGCATTAGGACAACACCAATTCTATTTCCCAAGGCATCAGATTCCACAATAAAGGTTTTTGTGAAGTCTGGAGTGGTCAAAACATGAGCTTTGCACATCACCTCTTTAAGTTGTTCAAAAGATTTAGCTTCCTCTGGAGTCCATGAAAATGCATCCTTCTTAGTTAGTGTTGTTAAATGTTCTTCTATTCTTCCATAGTGTCGAACAAACTTGCAATAGTAACCTGTCAAACCCAAGAATCTTCTAATATTCTTCAATGTTTTTGGAATCGTCCAGTCCATCATGGCCTTAATATTGTTAGGGTCTACCTTGAAACCTTCATGAGATACAATATGACCCAAATACTCTACCTTTCACCCCAAAGAAACATTTGGATGGTTTGGCATATAGTTGTTGCTCCTTTTGTAGTTGTAGCACCTTGTCAACATGTCACACATGATCCTCCCAAGACTTGCTATAGATTAGTATATCATCAAAAAATACTAAC
>ML784755.1:856365-875851 GCA_009831015.1 Picea engelmannii | reverse complement strand
GAAAATGGAATTCATCAACCCTTGGAATGTGGAAGGTGCATTTGTAAGGCCAAAAGGCATGACCAAAAATTCATAATGGCGTTCATGAGTTCAGAATGTTGTTTTTGGGATATCTTCTTCCTTCATTCTAATCTGATGATACCTTGAGAGAAGATCCAACTTTGTGAAATATATTGCTCCATGTAGTTCATCTAACAATTCATCAATGACGTGAATGGGAAACTTATCTTTAATAGTGTTCTTGTTGAGATCTCTATAATCTGGACACATATGCCATGAACCATGTTTCTTGAATACAATTACCACCAGTGCAGAGTAAGAGCTTTGGCTAGGTCTAATAATGCCAACCTCTAACATTTCTTCAACCATGCGCTCAATT
Source organism: Picea engelmannii (assembly GCA_009831015.1). Taxonomy (NCBI): domain Eukaryota; kingdom Viridiplantae; phylum Streptophyta; class Pinopsida; order Pinales; family Pinaceae; genus Picea; species Picea engelmannii. The sequence continues at coordinate 875,472 of ML784755.1, read as the reverse complement.
TCACTCTTCTGGGCATAAGGGTATATGTATGGCCTAATGTTAGGAGGAACACTCCCAAGAATTAGGTGAATATCATGATCATGATTTCAAGTGGGTGGAAGACCTTTGGGAATATATTCAAATACTTTGGAATGCTTATCAATGATCGCTTGGAGATCTAGGGGAATAGATGGCTTAGATGTTTGAACATCTAGTGAGCATAGTTGTGAAATTACACCTTGATGCCCCTTTTTCAATAATGTTTTCATGCCATTGGAGCTTATCACCTTACTGGGTTTCCCTATGATACCTCTTAGCTCAATTTCTTTTCCTTCCAATGAAAATTTCATGAAAAGTTCTTGAAAATCAAAAGCCACTGTTCCTAATGATTGTAACCATTGGATTCCTAGTACGACATCAACACCGCCCATGGATATATCAATAATTGGAATATTCATTACATATTCCCCCATAGTAAGATTGATCTTATTTCATTTTCCTGAGCAATTGATAGTTCCTCCATCTGCAATCATTACTTGAAACTCTGGTGCTGGATATACAAAGAAATTGAGAGCTTTGGCTAATTTGTAGTGAATGAAATTATGAGTACTACCAAAATCAATTAGGATTATTACCTCTTTATTTTTGATATATCCTTCAATCTTGAGGGTTTGAGGAGTGCTAATTCTAGCCAATGCATTACACGATATCGTGGGAGTCAACTCTTCAGAAGAAACCACATCTACATTTTTATCTTGAGATGGTTCTTGTTCTTATTCTTGTTCTTTTTCCTCTTCACAATCTATGTAGAATAATTTATTCTCACCACACTTATGTCCCTTACTGTACTTTCTCTCGCAATTAAAGCATAAACCTTTTTCTTTTCTTTCCTCCAATTGTCGAGGTGTTAACCTTTTAGGTTGAGGTGTTTTAGATGAAGGAACATTATTCTCTCGATAGATGCTAGGAGTGGTCCTTCTAGTAGTCATAGCCATATTTTTACTTTCAACATTTCTTTCCACCCTTAATGCATTCTCCAATGATTTGAGTTTCCAAAGACGAACCTCATGTTGAATGTTATCCCTTAAAGTTCCTATGAATACATCAATCAAGTGGTCATCTGGAATATCTGTTACCTTTATATTCAATCTTTGGAAGTTCTCAATGTGCTCTGTAACTGAACCCTTTTGCTTGAGATTTATCAATTGGCTAAAGAAGGTATTGATCCTTGTATCCTCATAGTGTGCTATCATTTCTTCTGTGAAAATATTCCAAGTGACGAGTGATTTGCGAGAACAAATCCATCAATACCACACAAATTGATTACGTTCTAAATATGAAGAAGCAATCCGTACCTTTTGTGTATGTGGCACAATATGTAGATCAAAGAATTGTTCCATCTGAAGTATCCATGTGATTGGGTGCTTGCCATCAAAATTCCTCATATCAATCTTAGGAAAGTGGTTGGTCTTCAAACCAAAGTTAGAGTTTCTCCATTCTTGATTCATCTTCCTTGTTTGCTCATCATGAATTTCATGGGATACATTTTCACTTTCAGGTGTCCTCTCTATTAGGAAATTTTTCAATCCTTCCATGATCTCCCTTTTTAAACCATCTATCTTGTTATTACCATTTAAATTTTTTGTGTGAGTTTGATATTTCAGGGTTGGCGAGGTGCTAGACCGATTTGGAAGTCCGATAAATTTGGGGAATTGCTAGAAATGGAAAAAAGGGTTAAATTTGGCGGAAGTGTTAGGCGAATCGGGATTGGAGGGTATAGATCATCATCTGCCAATATCAACGGTTAGGAAATATTTCAGGGTTGGAAACAATACGGAGGTTAAAATGTCTAAGCGGGCCCGAAATTCCAACCATGGTTTCCCATAAAGATACGTGGCATCCTCAGATGCATTTCAGGGGGAAAAGTGGGTGAACTCAAAACCACTCCATCACACCCCAAAATCACATGTTAAGTGTCATTAAATGTGTCAAATCTAAGGGTCACATGTGGAAAGGAAACTTGACGGCCAGTCAAATAATCTCGAGACACTTGTTTAGGTACCATTCATCCATGCAATGCCAAGTAAGCACCGCCAAATAAACGATTTAAGACTCATCATTGGAAATCAATGGTCGAACGTGATAGGACGTTATCCCTGTAAGGAATTTCATCAGTAGCCCATTATTAGTACTTGATGGCAACTGTTACTCAAAACACATGTGAAATTACTCTATTTTGGGTAATTGACGGTTTATTCCAGAGCAGTATAACTGCAAATCGAATTACTCGTCCAATTCATGTACAGTTGAGGGAAATAGTCTCGTGTTCCCTGGAAAACCAAAGGGGGTTGAGAAGAAAGGTCCAACAGTCGTCAGCAAACCAGGAAATTCAAATAATATGATAGGGCTATCAAGTAAAAAGAGAGAAAGGCATGTTGTGCAACTCCTGACAACAAAATTTCGCGCAAAATCTATGGATGAACCAAGATCAGGTGAAGAAATCTGGTTGAATCCTATTATGAAATATTTGATTATTAATGGATATGCAGATTGACTCTACACACAAGTTGGTGAGAGAAAAAGGAAAAAACGACGGAAGGAGGAAGTTAAAGTTGGGATAGTTAAAGGTACTAAAGAAGACCAACCTAGTTGGCTTGACACGTTAAAGGAAGAGATTGAAAAGATAAAATGAAAAATTCATGATAGGCTAAATCGAGTTCATTTCAGGGAATCTTGTGATTTTGCAGACAGGTGGCATTCGGGGTAAGGATCTCAAATATTTTGGTTTTTTGTTTGTAACATTCCCTAAGAAGTAGGAGTTTGGTTTTGGTACATTACTCCCTCTGTAACCGATATCTATTTTGGAATCTTGGAGAAGATGATCCATTTTTGGGTCTCATATGTAATTTATCTATATATATTGTTAAAAAGATAGATGAATGGTTCAACTAGCCGGATAAGGTCCTGCCCTTGTAGCAGGAAGAAATTGTGATTTCTTATGGATTTTAATACAAGTAGAGAAGGTTTTCTTAGATAGTCGAGATTCATCATGGTGTTGATGTTCAGTATGTTTTCTTGTATTTCATATTCATGAATGTTTTTTTCTACTAGCAATAATCTTTAAGCAAACGAAAGAATTCACCTTGCTAGTGCTCTTTCTAATATTGATTATACTTGTTATGTCTTTATTGGTTCTTGGTTTAGAATTCACCCTGGATGGGTGCTCTGTTTTTGGTAGCCAATATTTATGTTTCTTCTTATAAATCTATTACCAAAAGATTCGTCCCCAGTTAGATGCCTCTTGTTATAGTGCTTTTTTCTTCTCTTCCACTGCCATCCCATATTACTTATTTGGCTGAAACATCATACCTATTTTGCTGATGTTCCCTCTGGAATACATAACTTATAAATCTTCGTACTATTTCAGGAATTGACCCCATTGTCCAATGGCTCTGCTCTCTTGTTTTGTCCTACCACTTTTAAAATTTATCCTATTGCAGAATCTGACCTCTCTGTGTGCATTGCCAAATATTTTGAGTATTTTCAATAGTTATATGCCTAAGAGAGCCCTCTCTGGTTGGAAGGGTTAGAATCCAACCTAAATTTGGTTGAAACAGTTACCTCTGTCATTTTTCTATCAACCGGACAAAATTTATAGAGTGCTAACACATCTTAGTATCCATTATTGCCTCCAACTTAGCTTCCGTTGAATCCATCATCCCTTGTAGTTCATCTTTTGTTATTGTCTTCTTTTGTAAATCATTTATGTCCCTACACATTTATTCACCTTCATCAAGAGTCCAAGTAGGACTGTCTGGAGGCTTATTTTGTGTAGAAGTTCCCTTTTTTGGTGGCATGTTGGCCAAGTATCACTTTAAACCTTGATTTTGAGGTGGTTCTGATAGAAAATCTTTCTTTTATTGTATCTCCAAAATTTCAGCCCTTCTGGGTATGAAATTTTCTTTTTTTTAGTTCTCCGATATTTCTTCTCTGCAATGCCATAGGTCTGATTAAAATTGGATGTGCCAAGTGAAATTTATGGTAACTTCCCCACAACTTACTGATTTTTGGCCTTTCCATGAGATATCACTTGTATAGAATTCCCTGCACAAAATAACTAATATAAAATTATGAAACTTGTACCATAAATACTACAGGCTATCCACTATCCAATGCAACTAGTCTCACTCAATTTGGATACACTAGGAAGAATTTATGATTGTTTTACCCAGAACACCTTCTTGAGACTAGTCAAATACCCTATCTTCCATAGGGTGTATATACAAATGTAAGATGAACCAGAAGATGAAATTGTTATCATAGATAAATTAATAATTTATATGAATATTCTTTGGATTTCAGGGTCTGAAACATTACATAAAAATTTTTATAGCAAAAATTCTGTGATGACTCAATTCAAGATGATTCCAAAACCCTATATTACACATGACGTATCTCCTAAAGTATAAGGCCTCAAGAGCTTAAAGTTTAACCCAACGTACGTTGATCCGTCTACTAAATATCCTCCAAAGGGTTCCTTCTTAAACATCGTAGAAAAAAAATTATATCAAAATTTCCAAGGTGTATCAGATGTACCAGCGAAACCCCAAGACCTTGAGCTCTGATACCATATGTTAAGAACCAAATACCAATATAGCATAGAAAAACCTCAGAATAAGTACTCAACGCCTTGAAAAAGAGAGAATTTAAGGTAATAAGCCTCTTCGAGGGGAAAGCCTCCTTATACCCCACATAAATGGTCAAATACAAGATGATTCCAAATGAAAATCTCTCCTTGGTATACATAGGAGACTAGGAGGTACAATTACAACTAATGGAGTCAAGATGACATAAATAAAATAACATTACTAATGTAATATGCCCCAATTAAGGGGTAATGAGCCACTATTTAGGGCTTACCATTTTGTTTTTTAATATAAAATTTAAATTGAAATATGCAGGACAATCTATCAACATTGATGATGAAATATTAGAAAATGTTGATACTAACAAATTTGGGAAGAAAGAAGATAAGCATTATAATATATCGAACTAAGAATATGTATAATACGTTTTTCAAAGACGAGTTAAGAACAATACAGGCTCAACTTTTACTCTGTCTAATAAAGTCAAGAAATTTAAAAGAAGTTACATCATTATTGGGTATTCAAAGGTTGACAAAATATACAAAGGTGAAAATGAATGTCTTTGAAAATATAACTAGTGTATTAAAATCTTTTGGAAAATCTCGAAAAAAAGATGTCAGTGTTGCACATAGAGTGATACAAACAACTGTTGTTTCATCTAGCAATATAAAAGATCATTTGACATGACACATGGAAAAAGTGATGGGAACGTCAAGAAAAAATTGTACAAACATAGAAAATTTTGATTGCAAATAGATGCAAATGATGAACTTGATTGTTGGACAGTGATTTCTAGACAACCCTACAAAGATAGATTTGCAGAAAATGTTAAAGAATCAGCCTATAATTGTTAGTTGATAGAATCTCATGTTTCACCACATACAAGGGATGTGTTGCGACGAAGAATAGCACAAAAACAATATGTAGAACATCCAAAACATATATTTCCAATTACACAAACAAAATTGTTCAATAAGTTCAAAGAAGAGCACAAAGAAGTTAAAATTTCCATCAATACATTTGCACAACAAAAACCATGGTTTGTTAGATCCATCATTATTCGTGACACTTGTTTTTGTCGTTATCATGTGGAATTTGAGTTATATTAAGACACTTTTCTTGATTTTGGTAAAAATGTATGGCCAATTTCACCTCCTCCTTCCACATTCCGTGCTTTTATATCTGAAATTCTATGTAAAAGAGAAGGTGATGAATTATTTTACCAAAAAAAATGTGTTGGTGGAAATAAATGTGATCGTTGTGGAAATCTAAGTTTGTTTCACTCAAAGTATCCTATTGATATGAATGATCAATCATTTTCTAATATAATAGTCAATTGGAAGATATATGAATATATCAACAACACGGCTCCACATTCTTCAAATGTTATTTCCAAAAGGATTGATTTAAAAGTAGATCAAATCTGTGTGATAGATTTTTTGAAGAAGTTTGAGGAAGAAATTTATAAATACACTAAGCAATTGCATAGAGATCGATGGCAAGACCTACAATTCAAACAATCCCGTGAAGTGTTTCCACCAGGGACAATTTTGTTTGTAGTTGATTTTGCAGAGAATTACACATTCGCTGCACAAAAAGAAATACAGAGTGAATATTATCATTATGATCAAGTCACTATATTTTTCCACGTTCTATATAGACATGCTCAACGAAGTCTTGATAACATAGAAAGCACCAACGACAATTGGAATGTTATTAAATAACATCACTTTTATATAAGTGATGATCGAGCACACGACACACATTATGTATAACATTGTTTTGATAAATTTTATGATTCATTGAAAGAACACATGATCATATTTGATTGACATTGGATATGATCAGATGGGTGTGTGGGTCAGTTCAAATCTTCATGATCATTCTATTGGCTGTGTCGTCTTTATAAGAAATCAAAAATTACACATTGTTGGAATTTTTTGGAGACTGGTCATGGAAAATGAGAGCACGACGGTGCAAGGGCATGTGTAAAATGAGCACTTTGAAGGTATCATAGGAACCCTCATGCCGATCACTTTGAATCCATTGATCAAGATGTTGAATGGTGCAAAATGGTGCTAGTCCATGAAAGTAATCCGTTAAGTGATGTGCGCATGTGTGTCTATATATACATGTTACACATGTACACATGATATTTTTATTCACGTATTCAAATTTATATGATCTTCAATTATTTTCTTAAAAGATTTCAAGTTAACAAGTTCTTGTCTTGTGCAGGTTTTTTTGGTATGCTGGAATCCAAGATGTAAATAGATCAATCCCATATGAAGCTGGTACAATACATGGGAAACAAAAAATGCATTCAATTAAAACAAAACGCTATCAAAATGTGTTTGCATTTGATAGAAGAAATGAGTCTTGTTTTTGTTCAGTATGCATAGAGGACACATAATCCATAGAGATTTGTGAAAATGAAAATGCAGAATATGCTAAAGTTTGGAGACATATCGAACTTAATATAAAAGGGAAAATGCCACTTGCAAGCTCAGAGGAGATGGAATCAAATGAAACTATAATGTCAGTTGATGGCGATAGAGTTTCTGATCTTGTTAGAGAAGGTAATTTTTATGTTTAAATTTTTTCAAACAACTTGTAGATGTACTTGTGTGATAATGTAACACGAACTACCTGTTGTCCAACATATCCAATTATTTGTAGGAGATGTATTTACCATGGTTATACCTGTATAAAACACTGAAAATGTGAAATATTATTTGATGCAACACACATAACAAAATATGAGGTTATTAGAATATTTTGATGATAACGGTTTTATATATGAAAGAGGACCCATCATATTGAAAGGATATTTTTTTCAAGAAACCCATCAAACCGATACTCATGTTCACTTTCAAGACTACCAGTCAGATGTCATAAGTTGTCAATATAGTCATTTGGTATGTGCAATGTGCATAAATTTAATAGAAGTTCAATCAAGAAAAAAAACCAAAGTTAGAAAATGGAAAATGTCCAAAGACGATCATGAATGAATAATTGAAGATGGCATATGATCCAGACTTAGGATCAAAATGAAACAATTAACAAAATGAATACAATAAACACAAAGATATGAATAATAACACAAATATCTAGTGAACACTATCTTCTATTAAATAATGAAATAGGCTGAAACTGTAAAACTGTAGAACTGAAACACTTACTTGAATGGTGGTAGCTAACTATGAGAAGAGATGTGGTTGCTACGTGCATCCATATGAGAATAATGGATTACAATGAGGCTCCATAGGCCCTTTTGATATTTCTCATGAATTCCAAAACCCTAGACATCCAAAAACCTAACCTTAGAAGGTGAAATGCCAAAAGTCATGTGGGCCCTATGGGTAAGTTGGTGTAATTTGGTACCTCAACTTCATAGGGCCGTAAATTTTGTATACAACCTCCATTTTAGGTGTGTGATAACCCATTGGAAAGGTATTTCAGAGAACTACACATTACACCATCAAACTCTAACACCATCTAAAATTTGATTGTGGCAAGACAAAAAAAACAACTTTTAGGGTCCCAAAATGGCCCCAGAAGTACAACAAGATGTGATGACATGAAAACATACAAAATAAGCCAGTTGGATTAGGTGAGAAGCCACCTGTATCCACCTGGAGGATGTGTGGGGCTTCAGATAGCCCCGTAAATGTAGAACCCACAATTACAAAGTAGTATAGAAGAATATGCTGAACAAAAACAGACACGAGGAGCTAGTTGGAACAGGTGGGCGGCCACCAATATCCACCTAGATCAATCCTCCCCCCTTAGGAAGAAATGGTCTCCATTGCATTGAGTTCCCCCATCAGGTGAGGAAAATTATGCTGGATTTGGCCCCGGGTGATCCCCTTGCCTTGGTGCAAGAGTTGCCCTTCCTTGACAACCAGATAAAGCTGGATCTGTTGCTTGCGAGTGCCCTTGACCTATGTGTCCACTATCTGGTCAGTGGATGCTTGTTCCATGTAGTCAGGGTTGAGCTTGGTGGGTGTCAATTGTTCGACGATCTCGAAGGTGTCCAATAATGGTGGAAAATATGTCCGAAGGAGGTCCACATTTAATACTAGATGCAGACCAAGGAAGGGTGGAATGTTGAGCTCAAAAGCATTGCTACCCACAACCTTGGTGATAGTGTAAGGCACATAACGAAGTGGGTGAAAATTCTGATGGGGCCCGGTGAGAAGCTCCTTCTGCAAATGTAACCCAACTTTGTCACTAACCTGAAACTGTTGTGGTACCTTGTGTTGATCATGACCCTGCTTGTACTTAGCATTGGATTTCTGCAAAAATTCTTGGACCCGTTGGTAGATGTGATGAATCTGATCAATGAATCTGGTGGCTTTATCAATCATAGAATGGTCAGGGGAAAAGTCTATCTATGCGGTGGCAAGAGGAAGTGCAACATCAATGGGTCCCAAGGGTTGGAATCCCAAACCCACCTGAAATGGGCTATGGACAGTGGAACTATGGAGAGCCCTATTGTAATTGTGTTGGACATATGGGAGACTATCATCCCATGTATGTGGATGCTTATAATTGTACATGCACAATATCTACACAATCATCTGATTGACGACCTCTGTTTGGCCATCAGTTTCGGGGTGAAAAGCAATGGATTTTGTGAGCTTGGTGTCCAACAGAGACCAGAGACTTGACCAAAAGGTGTTGAGGAACCTGTTGTCTTGGTCAGAGATGATGGTATGCGGTATCCCAAAGTGAACCCACACTCCTTCAAGGAAGATCTTGGCCGTATCTACCATGGTGAAATTCTTATTACAGGCTGTGAGAATGGCCATCTTCAAAAACTGATCAATGACCACAAACATGCAGTCATTTCCTTGCTTGGTGGATGGAAAACCAGACATGTAATCCATTGAGATGGATTCCCAAGGCTTCTTGGGGATAGGAATATGGGTGTCTAAGCCTTTCTTCTTGATGGCTAGATTGGCAATGGCACATGCAGTGCAAGATATGATATACTTGCTAACATCCTGTCGAAGTTTTGGCCAATAAAAATGTTTCTGAAGAACGAACACAGTTTTCTCTACGTGAAAATGTCTAGCCACCCAACTGTAGTGGGATTCCCAAATCATCTTTGCACTCTTTCTTGTAGGAACATAGAGATGGCATAGGTGGCATAACTAGAGTCCATCCTGAATGTGAAAATCAGTGACAATTGCGCCTGTACCCAAGATCTGATATGTGGGGGATAAGTCTGGATCTTGCTGATAAAGTTGGGGCCACTCATATGATTCATGTCCATAGGAATGGAGCACAATGGTGAGTGCAGCCATAGTAGGCCGACTAAGGTAGTCAGCGACACGATTGGAGATACCTGTCTTATACTTGATGCTGAGATGGAACTGCTGCAGGTAGGTGGACCACTTCTGATGGCGATCGTTCTACAATTTCCACTGTGTATGTATGAACTAAAAAATCTTGTGATTAGTGTGTAGGATCATCTCTTTCCCTAGAATGTAATGTTTCCATTGACGACAAGCTTGTACAATGGAATACATTTCCTTGTTATAGGTGGGGTATTTTCGGATTGTATCAGAGAGTGTCTCACTATGGTATGCCACCAGATGCCTGTGTTGAGTGATAACTGTGCCCACAACATATTCAGATGCATCAGTCTGAATATCGAATGTTTACTATAGATCGGGCAAGGAGAATATTGGATCTAATCACAAGCGATGCTTCAGATCATTGAATTCTCATTGCTTCTCCTTCCCCCACAAAGAATTGGCCCTACCACCACCCTTGGTCACCTGGTTAAGGGACCATGCAATATGGGAGAATCCCAACACAAACCATCGGTAGGAGTTGGCTAGTCCCAAGAAGCTCTGAATCTCAGTCAGTGTGGTCAGGGTTGGCTAGTCACAGATGACATGGATCTTAGACAGATCAACATGTACCCCATTCTCATCAATAATGTAGCCCAAGTATTGGATGTTGTTCATGCCAAAAGATCATTTTTCCAAGTTGGCATAAATATTTTGCTGCCGCAGAGTGCTCAAAACCTGCTGAAAATGTCGCATGTGCTCCTCACACGTTCTGCTGAAGATGAGGATGTCATCCAAATATAATACCACAAAGGAGTTGGTGAAGGGTCTCAATACACCATCCATCAAACTCATGAAAGTGGTTGGTGCATTTGTTAATACAAAGGGCATGACTAGACATTCGTAGAGACCTTCTTTAGACTTGAAGGTTGTCTTCTATACATCAGTTGGTTCGATGGGAACCTGGTGGTAGCTAGAATTTAGGTCAATCTTGCTGAAGAAATTTTCCCCCTTGAGTTGGTCAAGAATGTCATCAATCCTAGGAATGGGGTAGCAGTTCCTGACTATCATTTTGTTTAAGGCTCTATAATCAATGCAAATTCGCAAAGTCCCATCCTTCTTTTGCACCAGTACAATCGGGATTCCACAAGGGGAGAAGTTGGGTATGATGTGCCCCTTTTGAAGAATCTCTTAGATATTTTGCCTGATTTCATCATTCTCCATCACTGAGGGCCGATAGATTGGTCCATTAGGTAGAGGTGCGTCGGGGGTCAGATCAATTGGATTCTTAACTTGGGAGTGTGTTGGTACCCCTATAGGTGAGGTGAAGATGTCTTTGTATTCTTCCATGATCCCATCCATTTGCTTCTTCTGCAAAGAGAGGCGTTGTGTAGAGGCCATGGATGTGGTGGTGACCTTTTGCTTACTGTGAGCACATATCACAAAGAAGACAAATTTACCGGTATGTGAAATGACCTTACTACATTTCTTAGAAAAGATTAAAGAAATAGCAGTAGGAGGCACTATCTCTGGGATCCTGTATAGTTGTCTACCCAAAGTAATAATAACACTGCGGGGTCTAGACTAATACACAACATGAAGCTTCCACAAATATGGTTGTCCTAAAACAACATTACAAACTTCAAGGGGAGAAATATCACACAGTACCTCATCTTTGAAAGGCTTGATGCCATAGGGCAGACGAAATTGTTGGCTAACATGAAGATCTCTTCCTTGGAGAAGCCAACCGATGGTGTAGGTCTGCAGGAGCGGTGTCGTTGGCAAGTCTAGTCGCTTGACAACCTATGATAAAATCAAGTTCTTTTGACTATCGTTGTCAACAATGAAATGAATCGGAGCCCCCTTGACCCACATCTATGAGTAAAAGAGGCGTTCCCCTTCCTCTGGTTCTTCTGGTTCTCTTGGCCAGACTTTGGTGGTAGCGATAGTGGCATTGGGTTCAGCATTGATAATCCGCTTCCCTCCTTTAGGATTTGACTCGGAATAAGAATAGGCCTCTGACTCAAAATCCTTCAACTCGGCCATGAGAAACTTGTTGGAGCGACATTCTTCGGTGTTGTGCTAAGGAATTCTATGGTACTCACACCATTTTCATGTGTCTTTCTTCATCTTCTCATTACCCTTCTTTTGTTACAACTTGGACTGGTTGTCTTGAGGGTGACCATCTCGACTTGGTCCCTTGCTGTGTGGGTTGGGGATAACTTTGCCCTGCTTCGACTGTGAGGGGTTTGCAGATCCAAAATCCCGTTGTTTCTTCTTAAATTTCTACTCGATCTTGACAGCATATCTATAAGCCGTACCCAATGAGGCAATGTCCAAGAAATCTATTTATGTTTGAATGTATCTATGCAAAAACTATTGTATTTGAGCACCATATGACGCTCAAAGTATTTGATACCCAATTTTGTGCATAGGGTATGGAAAATATTGGTGAAATATGGTACTGTCTGGTCCCTTTCTTGACGGAGGGTGGTCCATCTAGTGTACTAGTCCTCGTAGCTTACAACAGGGTAGTATTGTTCTTTAATGGCATCCCGGAAGGAATCTCATGTAGGGGCCACCACAAACATTATGGATTCCTCCATGACGCTTTTCTCAGAGTAAGTATCCCACCAGTCTTTAACATGGGGAATGACCTTGAGGAGTGCAAAAGTGATATTTTCCCTATCGGAAAAATTGTGGACCGAAAAATATCCTTCGAGTAGATTCAACCATTTATCTACAACATCTGCATCTATCAGTCCTTTAAATAATGGAATATCAAAATTTACCTGTACCTTGAAGGGGGTTGCATGGCCTCTTGATGAAGATGCTTCTCCTATGGGAAACCGTCGAAGGATCTACCCGAAGTTGTCTACCATTTTGTTCCTTTGTAGCGCAAGGGCTTCCTCGAGCAAAATTTTAATAGGATCTCCTGCTCCATCATCTTTCTTTTCATCCCCCATGGGTTGTTGTTGGGATCGGCACGATCGATCTTGTAATGGCTCGATTGGTTCGAGTCCCAACTTCTTGTACCCATCTTGTTGGGGACATGCACGAAGAAAAATAAATGAAGAGAAGACCGCTCTGATACCACTGATCTGGATTTAGGAGCATAACAAACTGATTAACATACTAAATGCAATAAACACAGAGATATGAAGAATAACACAAATATCCAGTGAACAATATCTTATATTAAATAATGAAATAGGTTGAAACTGTAGAACTGAAACACTTGCTTGAATGGTGGTAGCTATCTCTGAGAAGAGATGTGGTTTCTACGTGCATCTGTCTCAGTAGAATGGATTACAATAAGGCTCCATAGGCATTTTTGATATTACTCATGGATGTCAAAACCCTAGACATGCAAAAACCTAACCCTAGAAGGTGAAAGGCCAAAAGTCATGTGGGCCCTATGGGTAAGTTGGTGTAATTTGGTACCTCAACTTCCTGAAGGATGCGTGGGGCTTCAAAAAACCCTAGAAGTGTAGAACCCACAATTATAAAGTAGTCAGAAGAATGTGTTGAACAAAAATGGACATGAGGATCCAGTTGGAATAGGTGGGTGGCCACCAATATCCACATGGATCAACATACCATTATGATTTATTTAAGCAAGTGACTTGTGTACATTTCATAATTTAATATTTTTCATTGAAAGTACACGTATTTATGAATATCTAGGATTCTAGAATCAATTCCAGTTTAGTTTACTTTCATGGTCCATTCAATTAAGAAAAGTAAAATTTTTGATGAATTATAAATTTTACCAAGCCTTATTTACAATTTCAGGGAAGAATCTATAGATTGTATCTAGGGAACCTAAAATGACCTATACTTTGGGTGATTATAATTTAATCCTCAAAATTATCCATTGTATACACAAATCCTTTAATGCATAACCAATTTACTACATATAGGATTTGCGTTCATTATTTGCAATGATTTTTCATATGAAGAGGATAACTTCATATCAAAACTAGGACCCATTTCCATGTTATTATAAGGGACGATTGATGGCTTAGAAAAACTTTCACTAAATGTAGTACCTTTCATAAAATCATCCACCTCTATATTAATATCTCTAGGAACAATATCATTCTACAAATAAAAAATAACAGGTCATCTACCAAGGCTTGATTTGTTGCATTTAGATTTTCACTTTTTAATTGAATTTGGAGTATATTGAGAATTCAAGGTAATGTATGATTAATATCCTAATTAAAAATTTAAAAGACATCTTAAAAAGTATCAATTTTAATTATGAAATTGTGAATTTTGATTCCAAAAGTGTTGATATTATATTAAATTGTTACAATGTGCATTTAGATTTCAATATCTTGAAGCAAGTTGAAAACAAAATTGAAATTATGAGATACTTGAAAAATGTGTATGATGAACCTAACACTACTTATATTATACATATTAAACATAGTTTTCATCAATTTTGATTGAAAAAACTTAAGTTGAAAAATAATTCGATTTTGTGACCTGATAACAAAAAATAAAAAAAACAGGCCATCTACTAAGGCTTGGTTTGCTGCATTTAGATTTTCATTTTTTTAATTGAATTTGGAGTATATTGAAAATTCAAGGTAGTGTATGATTAACATCCTAATTAAAAATTTTAAAGGTACATCTTAAAAAGTATCAATTTTAATTATGAAATTGTGAATTTTGATTCCAAAAGTGTTGATTTCAATATTAAATTGTTACAATGTCCACTTAGATTTCAATATCTTGAAGAAAATTGAAAACAAAATTGAAATTATGAGCTACTTGAAAAATGTGTATGATGAACCTAACACTACTTATATTCTACACATTAAACATAGTTTTCATTAAGTTTGATTGAAAAAACTGAAGTTGAAAAAGAATCTGATCTTGTGACCTGATAAAAAAAATTAAAAAATAACACCATCTACTAAGGCTTGGTTTTTTTGCATTTAGATTTTCATTTTTTTAATTGAATTTGGAGTATATTGAGAATTCAAGGTATTGTATGATTAACATGTCCTAATTAAAAATGAATAGTACTAGTGAATACTTCCATTAATGGTAGGTGTCATATTAATGGCACTAGTGAATACTTCCAATGTGCAGAGGATTGATAATCCATCAACCCTTTTCTACCCTTTTCGATACACAAATAATTTATATCAATACAATTTTTAATAAAAATTGCTTACTTATATTAAAGTATATTTTAATTTTACATATTAAACTAGGTTCTAGATCATGTTTTTATTTCAATTTTTATTTCAAAGTACACAATGATGTTTATAAATAAAATGAAATAAAACATTTTCAATTTCAACACAGTATCATAAAACATAAATTAACCTTTTACCAGATCATAAAAATTGAAATTATAAGGCTATCCCCTCTGGCTGCACCTTCCGGCCAACAACATCAACAAAAGATTCAGATCTCTATTGATTGGTTGAACTAAAGAAATAAATCTCCATATGGAATGGCCATTGAGTTCAAGCCTTAAGCCAAAAGAATTCAAGCCAAGTTAAAGGAAAGTCTCCATTCTTTTCATTCAATTTTTCCCTTTAAGACCAACCGACATGGGGATTCTATTTCAAAAATATTGTCCAGTAACCAACTTTGAAAAGTTGCAAGGCAAATTATCAGAGAGAAACAACTTTTTCCTTACCTTTTTGTCCATGGTAAGAAGCCTCCTTCAAAGAGTCGTAGAGTAAGTAAAGCCCATGTCCACTCACTATACTTAAGCCTTAGAGTTAAATCCTTACCTATGATCAACTCTGAAAACATGATTACTTCAATAGATGTGAAAGTGACATCACTAGATTTGTTACAAGGGATAATACTAACATGGTTAAGGTTTCCATATAGCTCTTGTTTGTACTCTAAGCTAAGCTCATTAGGCTCTAATCCCATTATGGTGATGTTCTAATATCATACAAAGGTTCAGACTAGTACTCAATGAAAAGAGTTATGCCAAGCAAGTATGATTAATGGGAATCATAGTATCCCTATAATTAGAACAATATGATGTTTATAGAGAACATGATAGGTTATGTTTACCTATTCAAAGATATGTGTTGGTGGTAAATATTTTCATTAAATAAATTCCCTATCATTTAATTGTCAACCCAAGGAGATCATAAACTTATGAAGCACAAGCACAGTATATGCAGGATTGAAGATAATTTAACCTAATCTAATTTTAAAGATACAGAGACTGAATCATTAAACTAATGCAGGATTATGAAACACACGACTTGGTATTGAATTGCTAAAACACAATTTAAATGAAATTGCATAAATGAAATTAACTTGAAATGGAAACTTGCATCAAAGGAAAAACAACACGTGAAGAGAAACAATACGACACATGTGAGCTCTCACCAACAGTAAATCAATCTCAAATTACATTACAAGAATCAAATGACAAATCATGAAACAATAATGAAATCATGAATCAAACTAAGAATCCATTTCTCCAACATTACAAAACCCAAACTCTACATACTAAGATTCATTACAGACTTCTACTTGAATCCTACTTACCTCCCCTCATGAAGAGAGAGCACTCTCTTTTATACATGAGAGCCTTGAAGATAATATACGGATCTCATAATTATAGATCCACTTTTCTCTCAACCAATTTCCCATTATTACAAAATATAATCCCTTCAAATCCTCACACATGTCTCTCATACATCTTGGATAAGATATTTCAACCAAATCTCCATGATCTTCTCCTTGGAATAGGCTTGAATTATCTCCTCAAATATTGAAATGGTGGAGGAAGTATTCGAGATGTCCTTTTGAATTAATCCTTCTCATATTCCTATACATTACAAAGATCACAAATTTTTGAGATATATATGAAAACATGTCAATTTTCTAACATTTAATCACAAATTCCCTTTTAATACTAAAATGAATAAAGTGGAGAATAATAAGGTGAAACCCAAATATATTTATGAAAATGATGTCATGAAAGGTTAATGGGGTGATGAAATGTAAAGAATAATGAAGGGAAAGGTGGATGAAAATATGAAATTTTTGAGCCCCAACATACCCTCCAACTTAACTTGTTGCATGTCCTCATGCAACCATGCATGGGTCTTCTCAAGAAATTTTGGCATCTGAATGTTGGCTTTGAGTGATGATAATGAATGTTTCTAGGATGGGATTTACATGAGTAACAACTATCATTTTCTTATGGTTGGTTCTTGTGTGACAACCATGAATATAAAAAATGTTGGTTCTTGCGTTAACAACATTCATTTTGTTATTTGTTCTCTTACTGTTATGATAATAATTACCGATATGCTTACTGGAAAATATATGTTATCAATGTGCATAAGGAAACATCACTGAGTATAAGAAAGCCCCTTTTTTATATGTGTGAATCATGCCAATATGTATAATGCAAAGTACAACAAAGTATCGTTGGAAAAAAAAATGGAATGATGGCAGTGGAAAAATGGGGTGATGATAGTGAATAAAGTCCCCTACCCCCCAACTAAACTAGCTGCATGTCCTCATGCAATGTGGCATAAGTCATAGTAGTGAAAAGGAAAGGGAACTTGGTGAGGGAATTTTCCAAATTATTCATTACTACCAGTTGATGAATTACATGATTAAAGTTTAGAAAATAACATACCTCCACTTACCCAAAATGTTGATGAACTATGCAATAGGAATATGGCTGATGCAGCTGCTAGAGGATCATGTGAAAAGTGGTTGTTGTTGTAGCTGCGACTGTTGTAACTACTGGATCAGAGAATGTGAAGTGGAAGGATCTGAACTGCTACTGAATGAATCATGGAAAAGAGGAAGTATGAAAGTGGAATTGTGATACTCTCATAGAGTTGAAGTCATGCTGCTGTAAATGATGATGGAATCATGAAAAGTGTATAGTCTTCACCTGTTGCTAAAATCGACAGTACAATTCTAGTCATGCAAATGAATGTGTCGATGTCGAGCATGAAAATAATTCATTGGATTACCGACCATTGATGAATGTCGTTAACCAATGCAAGAAAAAATCACCATTGATGTCAATGAGTTCCAAGGTACCCGAGTACATCTTGCTAAGTGGGAATGAATGAGATGATGTCGAGCCACTTGCAAGATCTAATGATCAAGGGACATTGATGTATTCCCATGATCGTCAGCAAGAGAACTTGCCATTAAGGCATGCAAGACTCTAGGTACTCAAAATGGAATCTAGTTTATATCTAGATAAGGTGTTGAGGTCGATGGGATAAGACTCATTGAAAGGTGGGCCTTAAGGAATCCCACATCAGTCAATGTGAGTTTTGATAAAAAGATTGGTAGGACTATAGGAAAGATCTCAGTAGCAACAATGTTTATGACAGGACAATGTAGTCATGGAAAGGGAGCTAGATAGTTTTATTGACAAGGCAAAATAAGCGGGAAAAGATAAAGAGATGTATGTGACTCAGAAAGATAGGCGTGTGCAAAGTCATGAAGGATAAGGAAATGGAAGATAGACTTCATCATAGGGATGGCCAATGCGCTTTGAAGGAGAAATGTGGGGAAATAATTCATGACTCGGAATGGTTGTATGAATGGTCGTTGTGTAACAAAAAATTGCATGATATGTGCATTAAGACTTTGCTCCTTCAAGCAGTCACGAAAGCATGTTTTTTCAAAAATTTTGTGATTCTAGAAAATCACTTCAGGAGAAAGATGCGATCATTGGCACACCTGAAAATTTTTTTAGTACAAATCCTGTATGAAAACTTGTGAGATGTTCAAAAAACATAACATGCGGAAAGAAGTATGAATGCGGTAAAGTAAAAGAAATAAAATGCATTTTTATACCTGTTGTTGTGGTCATTGCACGCGCTTGATAAAGTGACTCCAAGAGACAACTTAGAGTAAAATTGTAAAAACATGTTTCGATATTGTTTTCAAGAAGTATTTGAAATGTCCATTTGCAATTTTTTTATATTTTTTTATTATTTTATGTTTACCCCTAAATTTTCTTTTTTATGATTTTTTTTATATTTTTATAATAAAACAATGCAAATAAAAATGAAATTCTTTAAAACCAATTTTTATAATAAAACAAACAATTTTTTTTGTTATTACAATCTTTTTATAATAAAACAAAAACAAAAAAACAATTGTCTCTCTCTCTATATATATATAGATAATAACAAAAT
>ML784755.1:833013-853737 GCA_009831015.1 Picea engelmannii | reverse complement strand
TAGAAAAAACAATTATTAGCAAACCTCAAATTTTTTTTTACATTGTTATTCTTCTTGAAAACATTTATAGACATCCTACTTTCTGATCTTCGAGATCGCACAAAGCGTGGAAGGAGAGCATACTTATTCAACACTAACACTGACATGTTTTATTCCTTTGAACCTACCTACTCTACTCTAATTGGAGGTTAGAAATTAATTACGTGTAGTCAAATATCCAATGTAGCCATACACACAACAGTAATAAGAATATATTCACTCTCAATTTTGCGAAATGAAATCTAGAACATACGAGAATAAGAACATTTAGTTGATGTAACCCTGAATTAACTAAAGAAAAACAAAAACTTTGATCTGACCTAATGCTTACTTGGAACCATTGTTTAATAAGGATTTTGTAGGTGTGATTTCCCTCCTTCGGATCATGTTGTAACTCCTCTTTGTCTTCCTCGATCTCCTTCTCTAATGGTTGTTCTTTGTCAGATGTGTAGGATTCTTGGAATGTTAATTCTTCGTTTGCCTTTGGAGGAGTAATTAAGCTTTCAACTGTTGTCAAGATATCCTCTTCTAGAGAGGAGGAGATCCCGACTTTTGCTAGGATTTGAGTGAGTTGTTCCAAGCTTAAACTCAATGTTAAACCATCTTGTTAAAGAGATTCTTACAACACTCAAAACTGAAATGAAAAACTTAAATAAAAGAACTCTTATTGAAACAAAAAACAATTACTCTCCACAGTTGCAGAAATCAAGTGTTCTTGCTGAAACAGTAAATCACACTTGCAGAAATTAAACACTCTTGCAGGAATTGAAATTCACACTTGCAAAAATCGAACAATCCAGGCTTTGGAGAAAACTCTATTGGATCATGTTGTCATTGATCCCAATGGTTTGATTAATTGATGTCATTGATTGATGTCAAGTGATTAATTGATGTCATTGATTGATGTCAAGTGATTGATTGATGCCAAATGATTGATTGATGATTGATGTAATGTAATATGTATTTTCCTTGATGAGAATGCATAGATGAAGATGGATCAATGAGTTGTCATTGATACATAATGAAGATGGATCGATGTGGTTTATATGATGCATTGCTGGAAAAATGTATTGATGACTCATTATTTTCTTACCATGATTGATAAGGTGCACAAATGGATGAACTTCAAAGTGGTCTCCTTATGGTGAAAGCCCTCACAGGAATACACTTTGCGGATTCAGTTATCCTAGAAGAATAGTTGTAGGACCCATGCTTGTATGTGTAATAATGATATGAATATCAATGAATTTTTTGGTGAAACTATCCTAGATGGATAGTGCTTGTCATGCCATTTCCGGTGGTATGTGGAATGTCACATAACTCCTCACGGTTTGAGAGTTATGGCCTTATGAAGTTGGAGGACGCCATATGAAGGATTGAAGCCCCCAAGGTCAAAGAAGTCAAAGTGACCTAAAAGAAGAAATCATTATTTAAATGATAAAGTAAAGTGACAAAGTCAAGGTGGATTATTTAAATAATAAAGAGAAGTGAAAAAATCAAGAAAAAATATTTAAATGATAAAGTAAGGTGACAAAATCAAGAAGCAATATTTAAATGATAAAGTATTGGAGAACTTTCTAATTATGGAAAGTGGTTAACCCTAAAATAAGAAAAATAGGTTAAGTGACCTAGAAATGGGTTAAGTAACCTAAAAATGGGTTAAGTGACCTAGAGGATGAAAGTATAAGTAAGATAACAATGGTCTCTTGTAGATCATCCTTTTTGTGGATCAATGGAGAGCTTCTAGTGAGAATATCTTTTGAAGTATTGATGGAGAGATTCTTGTGAGAAAATTTTAGTGTGGATCTCCTGAGCATGATTGAAGATCTATTCTGAGAAAGAGTGCACGAGGAGGATCTCATGGACGCATTGAAGTTTCAGCAAGTCTGAGATCATGATGACGAAATTCTTAGAATTACAGAGAAACCCCATTTTATGGTGCGTACGCGGGTTATCTGTGTATAGGGGGCATATACACAAGCTATCAGTGTACAAGGTGCATACAGTATGTAGCATGTCAGTGTATAGGGAGCATACGGTGAAAAACGCTTTGAGTTTTTTGGTTGAGCTGATGACCAGCTATTGAAGACTGAAGCAGGATCTAGATCTGCTCTCTATGGGATCAGATCTATCACTAAGACACTGGTATGGTTACATTATTGTCTTGATGGATAGCATTTCTTATTGTGTTGTGAATGCCTAGGGATTTCTTGGTATGGTTTCTATGATGAGGTTTATGTTGGTTAATGGAGTGAGCAACACTCTTATGATTTAGTGTTGATATGATGGCTATAGTATGTTGATTTCTTATGCATGACTGAGTAGCATTCATATTGATTGGTTGTGGAGCATGAATAAGCTATTGGGGAGCTTGGATGTATTGTGACTAGTTGGTGGTCAGTTTGGAGAATGAGAAACATAAGAGAATGATAAATTGGTTGCAGAGGATTTGAGTTGATCTTGAAGGACAAACCCTAATAGATCAAAAGGTATACGCAGGCTGCGTTACTGTTTGGGAGCGTATACACAGGTTGTAGTATTGCTTGTGCATGTATACACGTGGGTTTCACTACTAGTAAGGCACATACACATGCATGTTGCACTACTTACAGGTCGTGTACCTGTTGCAGATTGACATCTGTTGAGGATTGTTGCCTCATCTTAGTTGATGCTGAGGGTGTAAGTTCAGTCTTGCATTATAGAGATGGTTCTCTTGTAGAGTTGTAATCTATTCAGTTGTTGCTAATAAATCCCAAGGATTGTAGTCCGTAATAAAAATAAAATTGTACATACATCTTATGTTCTTTGTGTTCTTTGTGGTGATGACTTGTTGATGATATATTGCCGATATATGTTGTTGATATATGTTCACATCTAACTGGTTATAAATGATAGCAATGAGTAATGAGTAAAATTTTGACTGCTAACTAATGATTTTTGTGTAAGAGGGAAGTTTTGAAAAATAACCCCACACTCATTCACCCCCCCTCTAAGTGTGGTAGGTGTATCGAACAATTGGTATCAGATCGGGCCTTCACTACAAGCCTTAACAAGCTTGAAGGTGATCCACAGACACACAAATGGATGATGAAGTTCCAATCGTTGATGAGGAAAACTATTCTATTTGGAGAATAGAGGTGAGATTATATTTGAAGACAATGGGTGCAACTATTTGGAAGGAAACCATTGGTGGATCAATTCCGTTGAAGAACAAGTCAAAGTTTTCAACTCAAAGAGAAGGAAAGAAGAATGATGCATTGACTCTCAAGACCATTCTTAGTGGACTCTCAAGCCCTATCAAAGAGAGCATGGGCCAATGCACTTCCTCCAAGGATCTATGGATAAATCTAGAAGAGACATATCAAAGCAAGAAGGAGAAGAAAGATATTGAAGACCACTCCATCAAGATTATCAAAGGTAACAAATCTCCAAAAGCCCTTGATTGTATTACTTATAAATGTGATCTTGAAAACATCTCAAGTGAAGATAGCACAAAATAAGATCCCAAAATTATTTCAAATGAAGTTATAGAATCTCCAAAGAATCTTGATTTAAATGATTCAAAATGTGATGATGTTGAATTTTTCTCTACAAGTGAAGAAGAAAATCTAGAAGTAGTTTGGATAAAATCAATTGATTGTTATCCCATGGAAGAAGTAGAGGAAAAACTATTGGAGATTAAAAGGAAGGTTGAAGATGGTTTATATGAATATAGAAATGACCACTATTATATATACTCTAGCTATCTTTCGGATAACACTAAAAAGTTTCTCAAGAAGAGTCAAAGGCACATCTTGATGTTAAAGAGAATGCTCAAAGAACAAGAAGAGAGCAATAAGACCAATTTAGAATAAAAGGAAGAAGAGATCACAAGACTAAAGAATGGAAAAGAATATATGAATGTAGATGATGTGATTAACAAAATTTTTGAAACTATTGTCCATCTCAATACCTAAATTGAAGAAGCCAAAAGAATAGAAGAACTATTGAAGAATCAAATAAATGAAAAGGAAGAGTCATGTTGTAACTTAGAAGCTGAAATTGTTGACCTTAGAAATAAAGTGGAGAAGTAAAATAAATTCTTGAATAGCTCACTAATCTTGGATAAGATCTTGGAAAGTCAAATATCACCATATGATAAATCAGGTCTTGGATACAAAAAGGAAACTACACATGCTGAAGAAAGCACCTCAAAGAAGCATGAGGTAAGTCCATCAAAGAAGGAAGACAATGTTGCAAAGAAACCATCTACACAAGGCAAGGAAAATTTCAAAAGAACAAAGCAAGGAAGACATCAAGAAGCTATTCTTGGGACACCAAAGAGAAGGTATGAAAGTACTTTTCATGGGCATTGTTATTCATGTAATGGATATGGTCACAAAGATTTTGAATGTAGATCTTATGAAAGGAGATATAATGGAAGATTTTATAACACCATGAGGTGTTGGATATGTGATCAAGTAGGACACATTGCTATTCACTGTAACACCATGAAATGCTACAACTGTAGTGGATTTGGCCACAAATCCCAGGAGTGTTGGAACACAAGAAGAAAGTCCATGATGAGGACTTCACATAGCATGGCTAGAAGAATGAATGAAGTAAGGAAAGGAGGCATCTTTGAAAATTCGATGGATGCTCAGAGCTCAAGTTATGAGGAGAAGGGACATCTATAGAAGTGGGTGAAGAAGACAGAGGAACCAGAATAGAATGAAAGTCTGAAGGGAAGCTCAAAAGTGACATTTACTGAGGCATACACAGGTGACAATGGTGACAGTCATGTACATATGCATGCTAACCTTGAATAGGTCACATACATATGCGAGTTGTTGTGTAGCAGGCCGTGTACATGTGGTGAAGCCTTGGGAAAAAGGTAATGCACATGGCTTGGATTTTGATATGATGGTATAACTCTGTGATGTTGGGTTTGACATGGTTTATTGCAAGTTCTGACACTGTTTGTTGCAAGTTTTCATGGTTCTATGTTATATCATGTAAGGTGATGACGTAAAATAAATCTTGGGTGCATGGAATTAACCCATGAATATGGATTGATGTTGATCTGTTGGGGTACATGGTTGGTACATATTTGAGTTTCATTGATATCTCTTATGATGTATTATTGGAAGCATATGTTGGATATCATGGTGCATGCATTTTTCATGTGGTTGGGCTACATATTGAGTCATAGTTGATGAGATGATCATGTTGTACATTATTGATGGTCTATAGTTGATGCATGATTGGTAAAATAGTAGAGGAACCTACTAGCAGGTTGATTGGCACATGTTTTATGGAGTATTTGGCATACATGTATGGGATTCATCATTTTGTGGTGTTGGTGCATGATGGTGTACAAGTTTTGGTACACTCATATATGGCATATGCTTTATGATAATACACCATTGGTACTACTTTTTTTTTTGTTTGTTAATTTGTACGGAACCTATTGGCTACGTGATTAACCTGTGGTTTGAGAAACTGCGACTCAGGGGCATCTAAGCCGTCAAAATCACCCGGGGATCGCACCCGGCCTGAGCCACACCAACCCTTAACATGGTTGGATTTTTTGTCCCCGCAAGTTTCAAACCGGTGACTTTAACAACACGGAGTGGCTTAACAACACACTTCGTCACCGACTGTCCTACACCTCGGGGACCACCATTGGTACTACTTGATTAGCACAACAATTTGAATTTGTTTGAGATATATGATTATGGAACTTGGTTCATGATGGATACATGTCATGAGTGATATGATACATTGTTTGGCATGTTGGTAGATGCACATGGTTGGAATATTGGTAGATGCACATGGTTGGCATATTGGTGGATGCACATGGTTGGAATATTGGTAGATGCACATGGTTGACATATTGGTGGATGCACATGGTTGGAATATTGATGAATGCACATGGTTGGCATATTGGTAGATGCACATGTTGGCATATTGGTAGAGGCATATGATTGATATATTCCATGGATGATATCTTTTGGCACATTGTATGACGTTGATGTACATGGTTGATGTACATAGGTTTTGTGCATAATGAGCACACATTTTGGCACATGATGTACTTGGTTGATGTTTTACTCATGATTATTTATTTCATTGTTGACATATCTTTCGTTTCATGATGTATGGTATGGAACAAGTTTGATGCATGGAAAGGTCCAAGGATCATCATATGGTAGCATATTGTTCATCGTGTAGAGAATATAGGGGGAGACATACCCTTAGGGGGAGTCATTCTTCTTCCCATGACTCTAGGAGGATATATTTATCAGATGCATACCTAGAAAAGAGACCTATAATTGAAGAAAGAGCATAGAGGCATAATTCCAGGAGGAGCGATGGTCACAGGGGGAGTATGTTCGATGTATTTTCAACATTACATCAGAGTGATATCCCTTGAGGGGAGATATTATTCAGAGGAATATCAAAGGCACTCAGACAGGGGGAGCAGCCCCAAGGAGAGTTCAAGCAGGGGGAATAGCCCTAAGAGGAGAATGGCCCTTTTCCATTGATGTCAAATGGGGAGAGATAATCAAATTGATGTGATTGATGTATATTGATGGGGAGAGATTGATGTCTATTGATGGGGATAGATTGATGCGGAGAGATAGTCACATTGACTATTGATGTAGAGAATTCCATATCTACATGTTTACATCAATAATTGGTAATTGGTGTTGACATCAATGCTGGTATTTCCATCAATGCCAAAGCGGGAGATTGTTGGATCATGTTGTCATTGATGCCAATGGTTTGATTGATTGATGTCAAGTGATTGATTTATGCCAAAATGATTGATTGATGATTGATGTAATGAAATATGTATTTTCCTTGATGAAAATGCATAGATGAAGATGGATCAATGAGTTGTCATTGATACATAATGAAGATGGATCGATGTGGTTTATATGATGCATTGTTGGAAAAATGTATAGATGAATCATTATTGTCTTATCATGATTGATAAGGTGCAAAAATTGATGAAATTCAAAGTGGTCCCCTTATGGTGAAATCCCTCATGGGAAGATGCTTTGCAGATTGAGTTATCCTAGAAGAATGGTTGGAGGACCCATTCTTGTATGTGGAATAATGAGATGAATATCAATGAATTTTTTGGTGAAAATATCCTAGATGGATAGTGCTTGTCATGCCATTTCCAGTGGTATGTGGAATGCCACATAACTCCTCACGGTTTGAGATTTATGGCCTTACAAAGTTGGAGGACCCCCATATGAAGGCTTGAAGCCCCCAAGGTCAAAGAAGTCAAAGTGACCTAAAAGAAGAAATCATTATTTAAATGATAAAGTAAAGTGACAAATTCAAGGTGGATTATTTAAATAATAAAGAGAAGTGACAAAATCAAGAAAGATTATTTAAATGATAAAGTAAGGTGACAAAATCAAGAAGGAATATTTAAATGATAAAGTATTGGAGAACTTTCTATTTATGGAAAGTGGCTAACACTAAAATAAGGAAAATAGGTTAAGTGACCTAGAAATGGGTTAAGTAACCTAAAAATGGGTTAAGTGACCTAGAGGATGAAAGTATAAATAAGATAGCAGTTGTCTCTTGTAGATCATCTTTTTTGTGGATCAATGGAGAGCTTCTAGTGAGAATATCTTTTGAAGTATTGATGGAGAGATTCTTGTGAGAGAATTTTGGTGTGGATCTCTTGAGCATGATTGAATATATATTCTTCAAAAGAGAGTGTGAGGAGGATCTCATGGATGCATTGAAGTTTCGGCAAGTCTGAGATCATGGCGACGAAATGATCAGAATTATAGAGAAACCCCATTTTTTTGGTGCGTACGCATTCTGTCTTTGTATAGGGGGAGTATATGCAAGATTTCATTGTATAAGGTGGTATAGTATGCATGATGTCAGTGTATAGGGAGCATACAGTGAAAAACACATGGAGTTTTGTGGTTGAGCTGATAACAAGTTGTTGAAGACTGAAGTAGGTTCCAGATCTACTCTCTATGGGCTCAGATCTATCATTGAGACACTGGTATGGTTACATTATTGTCTTGATGGATAGCATTTCTTATTGTGTTGTAAATGCCTAGGGAATTCTTGGTATGGTTGCTATGATGAGTTTTATGTTGGTTGATGGAGTGAGAAGCACTCTTATGATTCAATGTTGATATGATGGCTATAGTATGTTGATTGCTTATGCATGATTGAGTAGTATTCATATTGATTGGTTGTGGAGCATGAGTAAGCTATTGGAGAGCTTGGATGTATTGTGATTGGATGGTGGTTAGTTTGGATAGTGAGAAACAGAAGAGAATGATAAATTGGTTGCAGAGGATCTGAGTTGATATTGAAGGACAAACCCTAATAGCTCATAAGGTATACGCAGGTTGTAATACTGTTTGGGAGTGTATACGTAGGTTGTAGTATTGCTTGGGTGTGTATACATGCAGGATGTACTACTAGTAGGGTGCGTACACACGCATGTTGCACTACTGACAGGTCGCGTACTTGTTGTAGATTGACATCTATTGAGGATTGTTTCCTCATATCAGTTGATGCTGAGGGTGTAAGCTGAGTCTTGCATTATAGAGCTGGTGCTCTTGTAGATTTGCACTCTATTTAGTTGTTGTTGATAAAACCCAAGGATTGTAGTCCGTAATAAAAAGAAAATTGTACATACATGTAGTGTTCTTTGTGTTTCTTGTGTTGATGACTTGTTGATGATATATTGTTGATATATTGTTGATACATGTTGTTGATATGTGTTGACATCTAACTAGTTATAAATGACAATAATGAGTAATGAGTAAAATGTTGAATTCTAACTAATGAGTTTTGTGTAAGAGGGAAGTTTTGAAAAAGAGCCCCACACTCATTCACCCCCCCTCTAAGTGTGGTAGGTGTGTCCAACAAACTCACTATAGTGGTCGTGCAGGTTCTTACCTCTTGTCTTACTGTTTCT
The DNA here is from genome assembly GCA_009831015.1 of Picea engelmannii. Taxonomy (NCBI): domain Eukaryota; kingdom Viridiplantae; phylum Streptophyta; class Pinopsida; order Pinales; family Pinaceae; genus Picea; species Picea engelmannii. The sequence continues at coordinate 844,745 of ML784755.1, read as the reverse complement.
CCTGCCCCAAGATGTATAATTAAAAAAACAACCTACCTACCTAGACCTCAATCCATTTATCACTTCCCCAACAACGACGCCAAAATGTTGGTGGTAAATATTGTCATTAAATAAATGCCCAATCATTTAATTGTCAACCCGAGGAGATCACAAACTTATGAAGCACAAGCATAGTATATGTAGGATTGAAGCTAATTTAACCTAATCTAATTTTAAAGCTACAAAGGATATTGAATCATTAAACTAATGCAAGAAGATGAAACACACGACTTGGAATTGAATTGCTAAAACACAATTGAAATAAAATTGCGCAAATGAAATTAACTTGAAATGGAAACTTGCATCAAAGGAAAAACAACATGTGAAGAGAAACAATAAGACACATGTGAGATCAGACCAATAGTAAATCAATCTCAAATTAAATTACAAGAATCAAATGGCAAATCATGAAACAATAATGAAAGCATTAATCAAACTAAGAATCCCTTTCTCCAACATTACAAAACCCAAACTCTACATACTAAGATTGATTATAGACTTCTACTTGAATCCTAATTACCCCCCCTCATGAAGAGAGAGCACTCTCTTTTATACATGAGAGCCTTGAAGATAAGATAAGGATCTAATAATTACAGATCCACTTTTTTCTCAACCAATTTCCCATTATTACAAAATATAATCCCTTCAAATCCTCACACATATCTCTCATACATCTTGGATAAGATATTTCAACTGAATCTCCATGATCTTTTCCTTGGAATAGGCTTGAATTATCTCCTCAAATCTTGAAATGGTGGAGGAATTATTCGAGAAGTCCTTTTCAATTAATCATTCTCATATTCCTACACATTACAAAGCTCACACATTTTTGAGATAAATATGAAAACATGTCAATTTTCTAACATTTAATCACAAATTCCCTGTTAATACTAAAATGAATAAAGTGGAGAATAATAAGGTGAAACCCAAATGTATTTATGAAAATGATGTCATGAAAGGCTAATGGGGCGATGAAATGTGAAGAATAATGAAGGGAAAGGTGGATGAAAATAGGACATTTTTGAGCCCCAACAATATGTATCCACTATTTACAAGCATATAAGTAGGTTATGTTCTCTGTATTTACATAATCAACATAAGCTTACAGATCATCTGTAACTAGTTACACTAGTCTTAGAGCTTGAACAAGATATGGAGAGTACAAAGCCCATAGTAATCATACATTAAAGAACTTACAATATCAAACTAAGGGGAACACATCAAGATTATAGTGGTTAGAATCATATGTTATAGATAATTAGGTAAAATGCGTAGATCCATGAATAGGACAAGAGTTTCAACACTGATTACGTGTTAGCTTATAGTTTCTACTGAACTAATGTTACTCATTTCTAGGAATAATGTAGTATCTCTATTACTAGCATTACAACAAGTGATTAGGTGAATTACTAGTATGAAGATTATGGGAATAGAGTAGATATCACACATCAATATCATTGCTTACTGTGCTTGAATCTATACACACACACTAGTAATTGATATGAGTTGAACCTGGAACATATGGAAACAGAGCATGTACTGTAACATATATGAGTAGAATGTAACAATGAAGCTCACTAGTAACAAAGCTAGTATAAATCCCATGTATTCCTAGTAGCTAGTACCTGTATTCACAAGGATTAGCCATAAGTAATACGAATACTCATATCGATTATTACAATAACACTTACCTTTTAATGATGTGGTTTGATCTCTTTGATTAAGGAAACTAGTATTATAGGTTAGTTATGGGAATTCTTACACTTCATGATATTGGAACAAGTAACCAGTTTCAATGAGAGTAACAAGTATATCTAATTATGGATATTCTTATATTCCAGATACCATAACATGCAATGGTTTAAGATCAGGTACTATGTGTTACTAATTGCTAGAATAACTTACTCATCCTTTGTTTAAGCCGAGCATTGGTCATAATGTGAACACTCTAAACACTTGTATTATCTTAATGTAATCTTGTAACATACCTAACACGTTTACCCTATAAAGGTTTCATGTACTATGTTCATTGATTCGATACAGTCTAAGCGTATGTAATGATTACAACACTTAGCTATGGTAAACTAAGGCACAATGTAGAACAAGTAGTGTAACTAATAGATTACAGCTTGTATAAGCTCTATGTTTCCCATTACTTCCTAATATCTAAGCAATGTAGTTATATCAATGCAGTTAATTACGGGAAAACAATGGAGATTTGTAACATATGAAACCAGTTTGTTCTTACTATTAGTGAGAGCCATTGCTTACTGTTCAAGACATGAGTACCACAGTTGAACTACCTCTGGAGCAACAAGTCACAATTTACCAAACATGAAGTGTATCCACTCCAATTTTGGTCTCTGCACAATAAATTCCATAAGTACAACAAGAGATACCTATCACAGTTACAGGATAGACCTAAACAATAGGGGATGTCAAGACAACAATTCGTAACTATCCTACAATGTCAGAGAGAAGTGATGGAAGAGCTAAAAATACTACATTTCTTTCGATGATGTTTAATCAAGATTGGAAAAGGGCCTTGATAAAAAATTGAAATTATAAGCTATTGGCTATTTATAAATTAATAAACAATATATTTCACCATCATAAACAATATAAGAGAAATCAAAGATGAAACAATAAACAATATATTCCACCATCATAAACAATATAAGAGGAATCAAAGATGAAACAATAAATTGATATTTTGAGTTCAAAAATATCAATTTTAGGATGACAACAAAAACTAAGAGGCTTGATTAAAACATTTAACTCCAAAATTCTGGAATCTAATCCGTCACTTTAAGATAGATCACTTCATACCTACAAAAGAAAACATTCGTCGAATTAAAAATTAAAAATTTTACAATAAATATATCTACAAATTTAATATAAAATGTACACATGTACCATTTTATATAAATAAAACAAGTTGTGATTAAAGAAAAATTGACATACATACCAAAAGAGTTAAGTCTCATCCTCCAACATACTCCTTTCCACCAAATATAATGTAAACATTTGTAACAATAAAAAACAATAAAAAAAAACAGTAACACATATCAACATATATACTTTAACTAAATATTAAATAAACAATAAGAAATAATAACATACCCAACTAGAGTTCCACAGATTTAAGATTATCACTCTCTTTTTGTTACACTTTTTTGGCACTTTTTTTAAACCAAACTTCCATCACAAAGTTCCAAAACTTCCAAAATAGTTACTCTCCATATTAAGCATACGCAATCTAAACAATGCAAAATCTTATCTAAAATCTTACAAATTTTTTAAGAGAAAAATTGTGTTCTTGGTAACCAATTTTTCTGTTTAGAGTTAGATAATACCTTGAAAATAAATATATTTGTGTATGCAGAAAGTTCACAAATCTCCATATTAAGTCATTATTCCAATAAAATAATATTCTCCTTGTGGATAAAGTTCCAAATCCTTCAAGTGAAGTTCTCATGCCAGGTGACCTTATTTACTCAGCAGTAAAATACTTATCTCCTCAATAGTAAAATACTCAACTCTTCTTCTGTAAAGGAATAGATGTTCTCATATAATCAAATTCTCTCAAATGCCCTTTCAAATTAAAGGACTCATAAATCTCCATATTAAGCCATTCTTCCAAGAAATTACTTATATCTATGAAAGTTCACAAATCTCCATTTTAAAAACCATTCTTCCATAAAATACTTATCTCCTCTTTTTGCAGTGGAATAGATGTTCTCATATAATCTTTCATGTACATGAAGAAAACACAAATCTACACATATATTAAGCCATTCTTCGAAAACCATTTAAATCTTTCATCTTTGGGATGTATTCATATTACATATAATCACATTCTCTTTGAAATATACCTTCGTCATAATCTAAACATAACTGAGATCATGCACATAAATAATTTATTTGTAAATATACGTGAACGTTGGTTTTTTTGGTTAGTAAGCAATTAGTTAAGAGTTTGACAATGCCCTAGAAAGAAGGAATTCACTTCGTTGTATGCAGAAAACACAAATGTCCATACCACCATTCTTGGACAAGAAGGCAAGGAATGCAATCGAAGAAAATTTAGAAACTTCCCCTTTTCTGATGTGGGATAGAGTCTGTTCTCAAATAATCAAATGTTCAAGTTCAAAATTAGGTCTTCATCATGATCTAAACATAAATAAGATTGAATGTACCATTTTAGATGAAGATAATCTTATGTAGAGGTTCTATATATTTCAAAATAATTGATCAAAGTATTGAAAATTTATATAGACACTAGTTGAGTAACCCTATGAATAGAAAAGGCTAAACTTATAAGTTGAGATTTTTTTTTGTTTGAAAAAAGTAAAAAATTTAAGCATATTCAACAAAAATAAGCTTGAACTCTTTTATATAAAGTGCCCAACATAAAAGCAAATTAAAACTCACTAATGTGCAATGAACATACATTTAAGAATCATCACGAATAGACACATTCTTCCCATGCATGGATGCATCCTCCTCAATTACAATCTCCCACACTCCCTTCTCCACATTTTGTTCAAGCACACTCTTAGACACTCTCTTCTCCACGTTGCCTTATATAACACATTTCAAATTTGAAAATTTGAAAATTAAATTTAAATGATTTTAACACATTAAATTGTAGTTTTAAATTTTGAAACATGTAATATCTGTGATGTGCCAACCTGAATATCAATAAGTTATACCCACCATACCCTAATATTCAATGAATTATATATTGTTTAAGACATTCTTCTATTAAATTAATAATTTAAATGACATTGCAATTTTCATATATAACTATATGTGTTTTCAACATGCAATGATACTTGTGAACTCCCACCCTCTTCAATCTCTCCCAATGAGAATTGGGACAAGCTAGCCCAAGTAGTAGGACATGGAATAGGGATGTGTGAACAACACAACTAAGAACTAAATCTAGGATTCAATGTGTTTACATTTATACAAAAAGATAAATTTCATGTTGTTGATCTTATTCAAAAGATTGGAGATTTGACAACTAAAGTGCTCATATGTGGATATTAGAAAACACATACCTGATTCAACCCATCCAAATTTAAACTTGTGGAATCAAGTCCATTATTTACTAAAGATTCATTTAACATATGTCCAAACTACAATTAATGACAATAACAACTCAATTATTTCTATAGATACAATGATATGTATTTATATCTAGTACTAGAAGTGAACTATCCTAAAATGAATAAAACATTTACTAACTATAACACATACCAATTTGATGTTCAGCTCATCATTATGAGTGACCTCCTTCCAACCATTACAGAAAAATTTTGCATACTCCTTATGATCTTCTACTGATACGGTATCTAACTCCTCATTTTTTTTATAAACAAAAATGGTTCGAGAATTGGCTTCCACTCTCTGACGATTCAAACCAACATCAACACCATAAAAAATCGATTCCAAATTTTCCCTGATTGCATTCCTAGCCTCTTTGCCAACCTCTTATGAAGCTCACGACTCTAAATTTGAGGCAAATTCCCATGTTGGACGAGATACTAAAGGTCGTGGAGGCCTTTGCAATGTCACATTTCGATATGCCCCTTTCCAATCATATGTCCATCCTTTAACAACTCCATAATAATTGGATGGTAGGCTAGTATAATTAGGGTGCATGTCCATGAAAAATTATGCATAAAAGTGTCTAGCAAAATAATGTGGAACCTCATCATTCCACGACAACTTCCCATATGCTACCAAAAAACTATTATAAAGATGTTCTGCTATGTTGGGGTGCTTAAAATATTGCACCTTCAAAATCTTTCTCTTTGGCCCATCTTTGAAATTGAACATAAAAGTTGTATTTTATTTTGAAACTTTACTTTTTACTACGTTCTATTTATTAGGGCTCATCACCTCCGACTTTCGTCTCCTCATCAAATCAATAAAATTATCAGTCGTTGGCCCCATCTTTTGATATGCATCCATAAAGTTTTGCAATGAATGCAAAACAATATCCAATCTTTGTTTACTCTCCCGAGGGAGATCCAAGCTCCTCAAATCATTTTCCAACTTGTTTTTAACACCTGAGCATCACTAGAGGGTCATTGCTTCAGTAATACCTTCCCAGGGAATCTCATCACCAACATCTGAAGGATAGGTGGACGTAGGCATGTAATCTTTTGTTTCTTGATACCACCTCATAAATCCACCTTCACCCTCTTCACCAACATTAGAATCTTCATGATACCCACTCTCTCTTTCATTATCTTCCCTCGCATTAAACTAATTGTCTACACATACACATTTGAAAGTAATTACAACACTTAACAACATAATTTAACATAAGAAAACACACACACACACACACACACACACACATATATAACATAAACATAAATACATGAAAATACAAAATCAAAGAAAATTACCAAACATATTTTCTTGTCCTGATGTATTCCCTACATTCTTCGGTGTTGGAGTATTAATGTGCAATGTATATAATAAGGTTGCATCCATAACCCTATTTTGAGCACATTCTTGAGATGATCTATTCACAGACTCATTTGATAATCTCCCCCTCTGACTAGATTGTTGTTGGTCACTTAGAGTCTCAGTCGAAGAAGGGGTTCCTCTTCTTCCTTCATGGGATATCCTAGAGCATTTGCAAGGAATGTTTGGAGACTCCTCTCTCGACATCTCGCCTCAATATCTATCCTTTGAAAATTCATGAATATGAAAGCTCATAAGTTATAGAAACATTAAATGGAAATATTAAATTTATAACACAAGCATTTAAGAATTAATAACAACTTCAAAGCATCGTAGACATATATTGAAAAAGCTAAAACAACTATATTTTTTACTAAGATGATATATATAATAAACATGAAAATATTTAAATATAAAAAATGTGACATGTAGAATATCATCTATATCTATGTAAATAGTAGAAGGTAATTTTTAATATAATCTATGTGTAACATGTTAAAATTTAAGGGAAAAAAAATAGCTAACTAAAAAAATTATATATTTTAATTTCTAAATATTAGTTACTTAAAAGCAATCACTGACAAAACATTTACTTAAAAATAAAAAAAGAAAAAATATTACATGATATGTTGTTTCTATCCTCTTAGATATATGCTCAGAAAAAGCTTCAAGGGATCATTGATCAAACCCTCGGGGCAGATCTCATTATGACACCTAGAACAAATTGCCAAGAAGAACTTTTAGGGTAAAATATCAATAGACTAACCAACAACATACACAGGTGCAACAACAATAGAAGAGAATGAAAACATACATAGGGTGGCATTAGCAAGGAGATGAGGAGGGTGACACCAACAAAAAAATGAGGAGGGCGACACCAACAAAGAAAACCAGAATCCCAAAACAATAACCAAGAAGAGATCTGCGACAAAATGGAAAAGACCAAGAAGAACTATCCTAGAGGGGTCACAACCAATCAATTAAATAATTAAATAGTTTAAACAAATAATATTTTATAACATAAAATATTAATTGTTAAATCATAAAAATCAACAAGAAAAAAACAAGTCAAGAGAGGGGATCCAAAGTCAAGACAACTAACTTTCTTTAGGAAGAAGCAAAGAACAAAACCAAACACCCACACAACAATTAAGGGGGGCGTAACTCAAGCAAGGGTGGCTTCAAGACAAAGTCAACAATTAAATTCTTCCAAAGTCAAGGTGGATAACTTTCATTAGGTAGAAGAAAAGAACAAAACCAAAAATCCACACAACAATTAAGGGGGGCATAAGTCAAGCAAGAGTGATTTCAAGACAAAGTCAACAATTGAGTTCTTCTTTAATGGGAAAATGTCCACATGATTCTCATGATATTTACTTATAATATTTTATCATCCTAGCATACAAGGAATATCAATAATGTGATCATGCTCTTCTTAACTACTCCTAGGTCTCATGGACCATCCCGAGAAAGAAAAAAATCACACATTATCTCAACTTGGTACTTAACCAAGACACAAAATAAACCAATAAACCAAAAACCCACACTAGTCAGAGTTTTCATATTTGAATTTATGTGATGTGTGAAGTGAGTTACATTTATATTTGCAAAGAAAGAATGAATTTTAAGCAAAAGTAAAGTATGGAATTCAAATTTAAATGCACAAATACAATCTGAAATATAAATTTTCTGCATCAAAGAGTCCATTATAATTCATAACTAACCTTAGGATTTCCAAAATGAATGTATAAGTATTAAATTGAATAGGGACTATTTTCTACATTAATTAATTGTTAATCCTAAATGGATTTGGGAATTCTGCATTCAACATTGGCAATGAACCCATGAACTTAGAAAGGAGTTGACAGGGCCGAATACGACCCTATCCATGTACAGGTACATGCCTGAATTTGGGCCTATCCCTATACATAGACAAGGATGTATTCGACCCTATCAACCTCCTCCTAAGGTTGACAGGGATGAATACAGCCATGTCCATGTACATGGACATGCCCGAATTCGAGGCTATCCCTGTACATGGATAGGGCCATATTCGTCCCTGTCAACCTCCTCCTAAGGTTGACATGGTCAAATACAACCCTATCCATGTACAAGGATAGGCCCAAATTTGGGCCTATCCTTGTACATGGACAAGTCTGTATTCGGCCATGGTAACCTTATCCAAACCTATACTAGAAAGTTGTGAACGATGCACCTGTGATTCTTTTGTTATATGTTGATGAATTATTTCTAATAGGTGCAAAGCAGGGAGAGTTTGAGAAGTAACAATAATAACAGTAGGAAAATGCCTTATAAAAAGTAAATCCATGTAGAGGATGACAAAATTTGACATCTTTTTATTTCTTTCATACGCTAGCGATAAGGGAGAATTCATTCCTTTAGAGATGGATTTTACATATACAATTTTGACATGGGTTGAGACTACTAGACAATGTCATTCTCTTAGAAATTTGTAGCAACGGACAACTCTTCACTCATTCACCTTCCAAAACCCATACCACTACCATGACTGTGTGCAAGGAGATCTATGGCATCATGTAACTTGGTACTCATTATGATGCAATCAATCTCTTGGGTAACATGTGATTTGATCTGAATCTTCTTTGTTCTAGCACTTTGAATCCATTGGATGCTTATTGATTAAATTGCATTGTAGTGTTGTGGCTAGTTAAGTGCTTTTATTTTGAATTATCTTCAGCTAAGGTGCACATTCAATTCATTCATCTTCATTAATTTTCTGTTACAATTTTATTAATGATCTGATCTGAACCACACTCTTAGTTTTTGTTAAATTTTATCCTCACTCTTTAATGTTTATGGGCAACTCAAGAGTGAGTCTTCATGTGCTAATCATCATGGAGTTCTTTGTAGATTCATTGTTTTGATGGCATCATGCACCCTCGAGGGGACCCCTTGAGACCGGAAATGCAAAGTCCGAACATAGGGGCTCCATCTTTCCAACCATGACTGGGGTTGGCTTTCCTACATTTATTAGGTGAATATGCTTGTGCAGATTCGTGAAATAAGAAATGACAATATTTAGGACTGAAACTTTTGCATCTATGAAAGAGGAACCACAACTAACGAGAGAGAGAGAGAGAGAGAGAGAGAGGTGGTAGATTTGTTATGGAAACTTTGTTGCATTTATAATGGGGCATTTGTTGCATTTATTAGTGAATATTGATTACTTTTATCATAGAAATTTACTGCATTTAAGTGTTGTAATTATAGAGGGAAGTGATAAAAGTGTGAATATGATGGGAATAATGGCACCCATAAGCTCTATTTAAATTTTATACTAGTCTATATGACTAGTTTTCAAGGCTTAGCCAGAAAACAAATGCAAGGCAAATGCTAACATTGATGAAGGTTGGTTTTCTGCAATAATTGGACAATTGTCATTTTAAGTGAATATTATAACTTGCTATATAGGCAAAGTACATATGTTATTAATGTATACTATAGTTGTTATTAATGTGCTATACAGATGTTATTAATGTCTAATATGGATGTTATTTAGTTTATAGATATGTTGTTCTTTAATCTAAATGTTTAGTATGGTTATGTTTGTCTTTTAATGAGTGATATAAATGCCATTTAATTAGCAATACGGTTGTCCTTATTATTTTAAATTCTCTCTGTTTTTGTATTCATTCTTATGTGGTGCTATGACAACTACTCATTTCATAGAAAAACACAATTTGGTAAACCATAATCCCTAGGTTGACTTAGTAGGAATTCATTGCATGCAACTATGTTTATATGAAGGGTCCATAAACTGGTGTTACAGGGGAGGGAGAGAAACTGCCTAAACACATATTAAGCTATAACTATTATGTATCCTTTGAGTAGTTGTTGGGAATTGCATCCTCTAAATATTATTATGAATTTCATTAGAGCCTTTGAGATTCATTCTCATTTTTAATCATGTGAATATCATTCATTCTCTCGGTGTTTTTGCATTCAACCTTCTAAACTAATACTAACACTAACAATTTAAAACAAAAAATTTGAAACAATTCAAAACAAAAAATTTGAAACAATTCAAAACTATAAATTACCTGGACAACCCGCCCGCAGCACCAATGTCTGCCCAAAACACCAACGTTCGCCCACAACACTGACATCCGCCAGCACCAAAGTCCACCAACAGCTAATACCTATCACCTAACTCTATCAACATCTAATGCTATTAGCACCTAACACCTAGCACCTAACACCTATCACCTAACACTATCAACAATTCGAGAAAACTATGAGGGGAGCACTGTGCGGGTAATATCTAAACAATTTGTTCGGTCGAAAGGTTCTTTCAGCCAAAAAAACGTTTGGTCAATAAAGTGTTTCGGCCGAAAACATTTACCGAAAAAAAAATATCGTCCAGCTAAGATGGTAGAAGACAGTTGAGGCCATTGTGTCATCACCGTTTGATTTGACGTCCAATGGTTCGGACGAAAAGAGGTGGCTTTAGGCCAAAAGAATTATTAGTTCGATTGAAAGAATGTTAGTAGGAATTTTGGAAACCCGATTCTCACAAAAGTGTTACCCAACTTCATGATTTTACCCTTAATTATTTTGAAAAATCAAAATTTAATTTAATTTTTTAACTAATAAACATCTAAATTTTTCAAATTTATTTTTATTAATATTACATGTTAAGGATAAATATAAATAATAAACATAAAATTTAATTAAAAATAAGAAATTAAAAAAATATTGAAAAATAAATATTTTAAAAACACAATTTTAATAGGTTTGTACTTCAAAGATTAGAACCTAAAAATATGCATGATATAATTATCTCCCTTTATAGTCATTCAAAAGAAAAATGGAATATTGTAATATTTTTTTCTTTTTGGCCATCTAACATTTTACTAAATTTGAAACATTAAATGTATTTAATAGAATTTTAAGTTAAATAAGAATACAATAAAGAAGATGGTATTTAATTATGAAGAAATTTGAAACATTAAATGTATTTAATATATATATTTTTATAGCCCGCAGGGGTGTAGAGGGATTGGCAAGTGCCGTGTAAATGGAAGGAAATTTGTAAATGAAGTCTCATGTTCGATTCTCACCCCGATTTACTTGTGCACCATTCTTGCGGGCTAGGTGGTTGCACCTGGGGTTATAGTAGTAGGCGATGGGGATCGACCCCGTGTCATGCAAGTACGAGAACCGCG
>ML784755.1:799108-815510 GCA_009831015.1 Picea engelmannii | reverse complement strand
ATATATATATATATATATATATATATATATATATATATATTATTTGAGGTCGGAGAGCCTATGTGACTATTGGGATGGTGATTCGGGATAGAAATAGGTCAATGTGCCTATCCTTGTAAAGTGTACCACACTCAAGTTAATGATAAAATAACATCCCTATGCATAGATAGACCAAAAGAAAATAGACGAGGGGATGAACTCCATTGAGAAAGGGAAAAGGGGGAATATTTTAATAATATTTCTGAAAAGTGTAACCTTACAAATATATTATTTATCCTAAGTTTCCAAGGGATGGGAAGTAGTCACCAAGTGGATTAAGATACTTCTGAAGGTGACAAGTGTCGAGTTTAAGGAATGCAATATATATTGCTAGCCTTAGTGTATTTGGGAATAATCCATTTTTTTTCTCGGAGGAAGATAGGGTTGGACGGTCTGGAAAATAGGACTATTACCTTATCTCTAGAGAAGTTTGTAAGAGATTTTCTGTTGTATTCAAAGTTATGATGTCAAAGAGGTGGGTTATCAGGACCATAAGTAGTTTCTCTGGGTGAGAGATGTGTTGTTGAAGAGGTGGGTTATTAGGCTCGTGAGCATACTCTCCAAGTGATATTTTCTATGGGAATTGTTCTTTGGTGCAGTGGGCATTAGTTGCATTTCTCAGAGACTTCCTATCTAGCCTGTTGTTGGAACCATAGAAGGGGAAGTGGGGAAACTGAAGGAATGTTGAGCAAATAAGGGGCACACTTCCTTGGGTGTGAAAGATGCATGGGGAATGAGAGACTATATAGTTGTTGCAACAGTGGGACCTTGGACTGAGAAATTCTGTTGAGTATCAAACCTTAGAATGTCACTAGAAGTCCTTTGTCCCTAGTGGAGTTTGAGCCCTAGCTCAGGGGTGACCTGTTGTTGAAATATTATGAGCAGCATAGTCTATGGATAGGAGGAACGTTTGAGTCATGCACGTAGTTGGTGACTTTTCTGAAAGATAAGTGTTATTATGTACTTTTCTATTTACTACATGTTCATTTACTTCTATTGGTTATTGTTTAAATCTTGTATTATTATTCATATGAATAATGGTTGTTATTTTGTTTAATGTTGTTTATTTATGTAAGTGCAATGTGATTATTCAATTTAGTAGTTGTGCATGATGAGTATGTTAATTGATAAGTATTTTATGTTAAGATAGTCCTAGTAAATGGTCAAGAGCTTCTTGAGTGAAGCTAGGAGTATTGTGCGCGTAGAAAGAGGTATGTGTGCACAAGTGACTGGATTCATTGTGTGTGTTGGAAGTAGTCTACCCACGCATGGAAAGTAGGACCTACCAGGGGTGTTGGTATGGTTATGCGCATGATGGTATTCAGGTGCTCCATATTATTATGTGCATAGAAGTGTTCACATACTCGGAGTGGGTTATAAACACAGTAATGTTGGTATGATCAACATGCCAGTGTGTATAGTTTCATTTTGTGTTACTTCCATTGTTATAATCTATTTAATTAGTAGGAAATGTGGTGCGGCATGCAACAGTTTGTGTTGTGCACATTTCCTCAATTGTTTCCACACAGTATGAATGTTAACTGGGCACTAACGATTTTAGGTAATGTTGCTCAGTAGTAAGCTGGGGATGTTACTTGAGGTAAAATATATGACGTTGGGAGAGTTTGTGTGATGGGTCTTGTCATGGATGGATGGGGGCGTTACATTCTAGTATTATGGATATTGGCTCAACATTGGACTTGTATGGGCCAGAGGTAAAAAAGAAGCATCAAAGCTACAATTTTAACATTGAGCCTGCATGGGTCGAATTCTACTTAAGCAAAAATTCAGACTGGTAAGTGGCCGAATTTGGAATTTCAACATGGCCATGGTGCGTATTGAATAATAATGTGCAGATGTGCATGCTAAATATGTAATATTGCAGGATGTGGCACTAGAATGATGTAGTAAAAAATGGTGCACGAGTATGCACACTAAAATTTTGGGACTATGCGAAACAAATGTTTGGTGCATGTGCATTACTGATACATGGTGTATATTTTAATATTGACATCGCACATTGATGTGTGTTGAATAACAGTGCACACATGGGATTCATAGGAAAGGATTCTGACAAGATGGTGCATGGTTTTTATGAATTTGTTTCATGAATTCATCTAACAAATCTTGTTTCCTACACATTTTACATAATTATCAATGATTAGAGAAAGAAAAATAAGCGCAGAAAGTCAAAAGGTATGGAAGATGCGCATAGGACTTATAGTCCCGATGATTATGAATTTGGGGATTTGTATGTCGATTTGGGTGTTGATGGTACATAATCCAAGAAGGAGCACATAAATCTGGTAGAAACCATAAAGGAATTGCAAAAATATGTCCAAAGCTATACGACTGATAATGAAAGGCTTATGAAATCCAAGGGGCAACAAGATGACTTCAATTTTAAGTTGATGCAAAGCTTGGATAGAATAGAAAATAAAATGGATAAGGAGATAGAGTCAATTATATCAAGGAGTCGTAGGTCTCATGATGAGAAAAAAAGAGAAGAAAGAAATTATGGTAGGAATCAACTTCACTCGCAAAATAATTCTTTCAGGAAAGCGTGCAGTAGCTCAAGTCCATATCCTGTCAGAAATCATAAGAGAAGAATTGGGGTGGATGATATACAAGTAGAAATGAAAAAGATCAAGCCCCTTACCTTTGACGATGAGCACAAAAAGGATGAGGATGAAGAGACACGACTACTGGGTATGAGGAAGTACTTCCAGCTGCATAATTACTCTATGCAGGGAGAAGGGAGAATTTCCATCTATAAACTAAAATAAAAATCATCAATGTGGTGGAATCAGTTCGTGTAAGTGCAACACATTGACGAGAACAAGGTTACTTGGAGGGATTTTAAGAGATATTTTGAAAGGAAATACTTAACCAAGCACTACTATGACAGGAAAATGAAGGATTTCTTTGAACTCAATCTTAGATATACGACAATAGACAAGTATGAAATAACATTATTAGTATTCTTGAAATATGTCACATTCATCAAGGATGAACAAGTGGAGATTCAAAGGTACTTGAGTGGGTTTCTGTCATTTATCAATGATAAGATACAATATGATGATGCCAAGACATTGGAGGATACCATTAGGCATGCTAAATTTATTTATGATCGGAAAAAAGGAAGATCGACTTTCCAAAAGGCTTGGGAAGACAAGATTAAAAGCAAGGTGGAATAGAGGAAGAAACGGACTAAGCCTCCATTTTTCATAAATACTATGCAAGTACATATATCTCCCAAGGAGTCTAGAATGACGAAGACAATGGATCAAAAGTCAAGGAAATAATCAATTCAATGTTGGAGTTGTGGCGGAGATCACATGCGTAGAGATTTCCCTCAAAGAGGTGATAAAGTGAAGACTACGTACAATGTACAACAAGATGTGACAGTTGAGGACATGGGAAGAAATGTACCAAGGATTTACACAGCTATGGATATCAATAAAACTGAGTTTCAGTGGCACATGATTGAAGTGGAAGGTAAAATTAATGACCAACCTATTGCTATTTTAATTGATTCATGAGCTATTCATAGTTATCTAGATCCTAAGATGGTAGAGAGATTTTGATTTCCAAGAAGCAATCTTGGAAATCCTTGGTCGATGCAGTTAGCTACGAGAACAAAAAGAAAGATTAATGAAATGGTTAAGGCATGTCTGATGGAGATGAATGGACTGTGCAAAAAGGATGATTTGAACATTATGCCTTTGGGATCGTATGATTGCCTCAATGGTATGAATTGGTTGGATGAACACCATGTCATCCTAGATTATTATAATAAGGAATTCACTTGCTTTTATGAGGAAGGAAAATCAAGAACCGTTCAAAGAATTCTAAGAGCTGTAACTATCAAAGAATTTTCATCCCTACAACATAAGAAAATCTTAAAAAAGGGATGTCAAGTATTTGCAGTGCACATGGAGGAGGCACCTAAGGATAGAGTGCCAAATGTTGAAGATTGCATAGTACTAAATGAGTTTGAGGATGTCTTTAGAGATATACTGGGGTTTCCACTAGAAAGAAATATCTATTTGTCTATAAATATGATGTGGGGCACAACTCCCATATCCAAAACTCTGTATAGGATGAGTATGCCAGAGTTAAAGGAGTCACAGATGCAACTTGAAGAGCTTCTAAAGAAGGGGTATATATGCCCAAGTGTGTCACCTTGGGGTTCCCCAGTATTGTTCATGAAGAACAAGAATGGTACGCTAATACTTTGTATTGACTTCAGATAGTTGAAAAAAGTAACAATAAAGACAAGTATCCTTTTCCAAGGATAGATGACCTCTTTGATCAGCTGAGAGGTGTGCATATATTTTCAAAGATTGATCTCAGATATGGATATCACCAAGTGAGAATTAAATAAGAATCCATTAACAATATTTCCTTTAGGACAAGGTATGGACATTACAAGTTCACAATGGTTCCTTTCGGGTTGTCAAATGCACCAGTTGTCCTCATGTGTTTGATGAATGCAATTTTCAAAAGTTACTTAGATAAGTTTGTCATTATATTTTTGGATGACATAATTATTTACTCTAAGTCTGAAGAAGAACACGAGAAACATTTGAGGATGGTGCTACAAGTATTAAGGGAGCATTAGTTGTATGCAAAGTTTAGCAAGTGTTCATTTTACTAGTGACAGATTCATTATTTGGGTCATATCATTTCCAAGGAAGGAATAGTTGTGGATCTAGAAAACATAAGGGTCATTGAAGAATGGCCAAAACCAATAAATGTTGCAGAGTTGAGGTCCTTTATGGGACTTGCATGTTACTACAGAAGGTTTATTGAACGCTTCTTACAAATTGTGCACCCAATCACATCCTTGCATAAGAAAGGTGTGTGATTTGATTGGATTCTGTATTATGAAAATATTTTTCATCACTTGAAGAGTTTGTTGATATGTGCCCCACTTTTGAGGATCATTGATCTATATGAAGACTTCATTGTCTGTATAGACACATGCAAATAAGGGCTTGGGGGAGTCCTTAGTCAGAACGGGAATGTGATATGTTATGAATCAAGAAATCTAAAAGAGTGTGAAAGGCTCTATGCTACTCATGATTTAGAATTGGCAACCATAGTGCATGACTTGAAGATGTAGTAGGACTATCTCATGTGAAAAATATTTGAGTTGAGAAAAGACCATAGCAATTTGAAATATTTGTTTGGACAACCAAGTTTAAATGCCAGAAAAAACAGGTGGTTAGAATTCCCTAGTGAGTATGACTTCAACATAAAGCATATTCTAAGAAAAGAGAACAAGGTAGTTGATGCACTCAACAGGAGGGTGCAAAAAATACATGCTACACATGTTATCATGTACAAATCAGATTTGATCAACATAATTTTATAAGTTTCCAGATCAGATCCGTGTTATGTCGACATAAAGGAGAGATTAAAGTAGGTCATGTCACAACAAATTGAAGGTTATGAGCTAAAGGAGGATGGAATTCTCAAGTATAGATGCAAATTCTATGTGAAAAATGATCAAGAGATGAAGAGTATGATATTGTCAGAGATGCATAAGGTTCCTTATGATGGACATCTGTGCTACCATAAGATAATCGTCGCAGTAAAAAAAAAATGCTATTGGTGTTGGACCTTGACCAAGTTTTGAGGATTCTTGGTCATGCTTGACCTAATTTTTGGACTTCGACAGGTTGTTGAAGGTGGAGTGCAAGACAAAGTAGAGATCGTGGGATCTTGGCCCCTTTTAGGGTCCTTTTTTGGATTCGATATTATGTAATGGGTATGGGATGTCGACCCATGGGTTTACCCATGCTTAGGCCTATTTTGTAAAGTATAAATAGATGTCTAGGCGATGTAAGGAGGGGCATCTATGTGATGTTATAATGATGAGATAAGTTCAAGTGTGGATTGTATATGCTTTGTGCATACTGTGTGAGACTTGTAGAGCTAAGTGCAAGTGGTTCTAACAGACTGTGGAAGGCTTTGTGTTGTAACACAAGGAAGGAGGATCTAGTGAGGTGCATAGATCTTCTATCATCTTCGGGGTGGGACATGGATGCTATATGCATGTAAGAAGCTTGACCAAAGATAATAAAGAAGAGAAGAGTTAGTGGATGTATCCCCAGGGTGGGGGTGAACTACGTACATGCTGTCTTTCTCTGCTTTGTGTGATGTATTGATGTGTTTATGTGTTTACCTGCTTAGTGCTTTAAAATACATGAATGATAGACAGATCTGTTGATGTTGAGTGCTTAATGATATGGATGGATGTTAGATATGACTTCTGAGTATGTTCTTAGTGCTTAAATACCTTATATTTGAATGAATATTGTGATGTGCTGTAATTAGGGTTTAACTGCATTGTAACTAAGAACTGAATATTGATTAATGTTAATTGTTGAGTGCTCTGTTAAGTGTTAGAATCATAGATCTATGTCCCAGCTAAGGTTGCAGATGCTGGAGTCCTGCAACCACCCCTGCCTCTACCTCGGGTGAGACTTCACCTGCTTCGTAGGTGTTGCCTAAAGGGTCGGTAGTTAGGGTTTTGTTGGTGCATTGTTGTAGCGTTGAACCTTGGGTCTACCCCTGTGCCAACAAATGGTTCCATTGCCAGGACCTGAAACTTTGATTGCTGGGAACTGAGGAAAAAGAAGATTTGTGCGAAGATCTGACCTGAAATTTTGGAAGCTCTGTGCATAGATCTGTCGCTCTAGTGCGTAGTATTCTACTCGATCTATGAATCTCTGTGCTAAGAAAATAATTTTGATCTGAAGAAAAGAGGTAAGATCTGAACACTTTGTGCTCTGATAAAGGTAAGAATAGTGAAAATTTTTATATCTCGAAGTTTAGTGCTCTGTAGAAGTAAGATAAGTGGAAATTTTTGTTTCGAGAATATGAATCTAGGTATGTTTGATATATTTTTTCCTAGCTTGAAAATCAGGGCATTGATAGAAGAAAGAAGATTTGATATGAGTAGGTTTGATAAGAATAATGAAAGATATGTTATACCTATGCATAGAGAGATTGTTTGGACTAACTAATGGATGAAGGACCCTAGAAAGAATTTGTTGTAGGTTAGCCACCATGATCCTAGTGCACAGTACAGGAAGGGTCAGGGATCATTTAAAATAAAGAGAGGATTAACCCTTTGTTATAGTTACAGAAGACCGGGACATATAGTTAAGGAATTACCTAGTAGAATACCTAGTTGCCTTTGTTGCAAAGCTATGGACCATGAAGTATTGGATTTCCCTAGAATGATTGCTAAGGTTGAAAGGATGGATATGAACCAAGAAAACCCTAAGGCAGATCCATAAACTGAGATTATTACAGAACCCCAGAAAGAATACGAGAAAGTATTGCTACAGATGAAAGAAACCCTGAATGACCATCAACCTATCATATTATTAGATATCTTCAAAGAAAAAGAGTGCATTGAAGCAAGAATAGGAGACTTCGACATTAATTGTGTTCTGGATGAGGAAACACAGGTGAATATCATGACAAAAATAATTGGGGAACTTTTAGGGGAGCCTGCTATGATCCCTTCATTAGGAGGAATAGGATCATTTAGAGGAAAATTGATAACCCTATGTAAAGACTTACCCAGATATCTATGAGTGCTCATGGAACTTTGACAGAGGAATAATTTGAAGTTGTTAAATTTATTGAGAACAATGCTCCATTTGTTATGTTACTAGGAAAACCTTGGATTGAAAATGATCAGAACAAAAGGAAAGAAGAAGAATTCTTAGAACAAAAGAAGCAAGAGTTGAAATATTTCATGACTAGGAGGATCACACACTTGCTTGAAGAACAGGAGAACTGAGAGAATCTATTTAAAACTAGATACTTGGATGTCAAAGAAGGAATAACACTAGAAGACCCACATAATATTGAAGTACCTATTCCAGATATAGAAGAAGTATTACCCCTAATTTCTAGGAAAGAATCACATAATCACGAAGTTACTATGCCAAAGGAAGATAAGAATCATAATGGAAAAAGGAAGACTGAGACAAAGCTCACTGGGAAGAAGGCTAGAAAACTAAGTAATAAGAGAGCTAAGATTGAAAAGTTACCAAAGGTTCCAGAGGGAACTTTGCAGAAGGAAAATTTGCAAAATTGGAACTTCGTCGGGATATCAGAACTGCGTCACATGGAACTTCGCCATGACAAAGCAATATAGTTTTTGGAAGCAGTATAACCATTAGACCGACAACCCGAATGGGTAGAAAGGAATTTATGGTCAGAAATTTTGCCACCGGATCGTTGCGACCACGCCGCAATGGACAAAACTGAGTTAATGAAGGATTCTCACCCATTGCAAGAGATTTTTTGTCGAGTTATCTATTTATCTCGTCAAGCCACACAACGAGAACACTTTTACCAACCATGACTATCTGAGCTCACATCATAGTTTATTTCGCACAGTGATCATTGCGTTATTTCCATCCATCCCGTTGCATTGAGCAGTTACTCTTCGAATCCAAGATATTAAACCAAGAGTGTGTATGTCCGAAGAACTTAGTGTAGTTGAAGATCTTGTGAAGGAAGTACTCATCGACCTCATGACTGAGAGATTCATGTCTGAAAGAGTGATGTATGTGGGTGTACAAGTGTCCTCAATGAGAGGAGTGCAAGCCTCTCCATCGACTGCTCGCGGAGCTGGACCATCTTGACCATTAATGGAAAAGAGAACCAAACACAAATATGACCTAGCCAATGTGAAGTTGATCCTGACCATATTTCCTGACTACATCTCGCCTTTGGCCTGGACGGTGAGTCGAGATAGTGTGCCAAGATATTTTGAGTACACCATGGTTACTGCTTACCTCTCGAAGGGGATATGCGCAATTCAAGCACAACAGAACAAGATCACAACATTGAAGTTCAATGACTTCAACCTTGGAGATCATAAGAACTATAGTATGCTTTCCTCGTATAAATAGCTGACCAGGATGAAGGGGAAGAACTCAAAGATAATCCCCCAGCCGTGGACGATGAACCTTGTGTAGTCCACCCTATTAAATGTAATGAAAATACCACACTTCGGAAGGCACCAGGAATTCAACGCCTGTGTCAAGCTATTGCTTACATGTTACCATGGTCACTACTTATGGCTAGACCATCGTATCATAGTTGATCCGATGTTGATCCATAGGATCACAGGATTGTGTTGATACTGAGAGGGAGGTGAATCAGTATCAAGTACAATTTAAAACCTTTTTCAACTTATAATTAAACCATTCAATTATATCCAACTAGAAATGAACAATAGTATAAGAGTTACAAAAATACACCACAATACACCATGCACAATATATGAGAAATAATCAATAGTTATTGTGTAGAATTCCTGCAGAAACCCCAATAGATCTAGAATTCTAGTTAAATTGAACACATACAATTTGCTGATATTCAAGAGATGAGAGAAAGTTTTTTATCCATAAATCAGAGAATTATATTAATAAAAAATGAATATACATGAGCAACCATCCTCAAAAAGAAGAGAGGAGGTGAATATATAGAATTTCCAACATAGAAATTCTAGTCAAAAAAAGCTAGAAAAAGATAAAATAGGTGTCATAGGCTAAGGGAGACCACATAGTTTGACCTAGACCACTAAAGACACATGTCACACACTCATTAATTCCCACAAGATTCAAGTGATGTGCATTATCTCACTTAATCTCACTTAACTGACAAGAGAAGCAGTTCCAACTCACTTAACTAACCCGGAATAGCAGTTACTAATAATAGTAAAGGAAAAAATCACTAATTAAGGAATAAATCTCTCACTCAAAGAGGAGGTGTGCATTCCCAAATAATGGATGAGTTTTTTCATGGGGAATTTGGAATAAATCAAGAAAAATTCAAGAAAATCAAGAAAATCAAGAACCGGGAGTTGAGTCTTGATCTAAAAATAGCAGTTTTCCCTAAAATCTAGGGATGAGGCACCCTTCTTCTCTATGTGGCCAAATTAGGTGAAATAAAGTGTGATGGAATGTATTAACCAAGATCTATGAGTCTAATCTAGGTATAAACTAATGTAAGTTAGGGTTATGCTCCAACACCCCCCCTTAAGCCTAACTGTAATGACAAAAAATTTGAGTCCCGACAACTTGGCCATTTTAGGTACTCATTACATAAAATAAATCCTCATGAAAATAGAAAAGAGGGAAAACCTCATGGGAAACCCCCCTGAAAAGAGGAAAAAATGTTGAGTGGCCAAAAGTGACCTACTCAGTTGTCTCCACCACTCCAAGCATGGCTATCAGTTCTGAAAATTTCTTTTCAGTGAAGGGCTTGGTGAAGATGTTTGCAACCTGCTACTCTGTGGGGAAGTATTGTAGTGAAATGGATTTTTCATAGATCGGCTCATGGATGTAATTCATGCGATGATCTTCCCATCTGCAAGAAGTGACAATAGCCAAAACTAGTCGAATGGAGTCCATTTTTGCAACAGGTGCAAATGTCTCTATGTAGTCTATGCCATGTACCTGTGACTATCCTTTTGAGACAAGTCGATATTTGTACTTTATTATCTCACCATATGCAGCAATATTTTTTCAATATATCCATTGGCATCGAACAATATTTCTTCCTTTCGGAAGTGGAACCAAGTCCCATGTGTTGTTGTCCATAAGAGCAGAGTACTCTTCATCCATGGAAGCCTCCCAAAGTGGGTTTCTAGCAGCCTCAGAGTGTGACTGTGGATGTGAACCAAGTGTCATATATAAATGTATGGGAAGCAATGGTTCCATGGAATCCAGGGGTTGAGGAGCCCCCCAAAAATGTGATCTAGTCCTTCTTGTATTCGCAGGATCACCGACTAGTTCACTCGCATCTTGCAGGGTTTTCTCTGCCCAAGTTGGCAACTGAGTTGGAGAAGCCATGAATTGATCCTCATCCTCTATATAAGACCCAAAAGGCTGCTATGATGGCTTCTCTAAAGTTCTTGAATAAGTTTTTGACTCCTCATCAATGACAACAAGCGGTTCCTCGGCAGGGTCTTTTGAAAAATCATGCAGTGATTCTTCTTCAAACTTCACACTTCGAGCTAGAATGAACTTTTCAGTGTCATCGTCTAGCAATATATATCCTTTGACAACTTTAGGATATCCAACAAATATTCATTAAACACTTTGAGGCTCCAAATCCTTCCTCTTATTTGTCGGAATGTGAGCCCATGCTCGTGAACCAAAAAAGCGAAAGTGTGACACTTTCGGTTTCTTACCGTTCCAACATTCAAAAGGAGTGGTTCCTTTGAATGATTTGTGAGGACCTCGGTTCTAAATGTATGCTGCACAATTAATATCTTCATCCCATATATTTGGAACTAATGATTTCGACTGTAGCATACAATTGGCCATCTCTTTTAAGGACGGGTTTTTCCTCTCCGCAACACCGTTCTGTTGTGGTGTATATGGCACTGTGTGTTGTAGTTGTATACATGCATCAATACAAATTTGTTGCACATATTTTTTGACATACTCCCCCCCATTATCAATATGGAGTATATTAATCTTACACCGAGACTCAGTCTAAGCAAGTGCTTTAAATTCTACAAGGCATTCAAATACTTTTGATTTTAATTTCAAAACAAATACCCAAGTAAAGCAAGAGAAATCATCTATGAAGGTGAGTACATATCAAGCCTTACTGATTGAAGGTTGTGGGAATGGGCTTGTGATGTCACTTTGAATTAGGCCAAGAGGTAAATAATCTCTTTGTTCCTTCCCTTTGTCAAACGTTTTCTCTAGATGCTTGCCAAGAATGCATCCTTGACATACACTACTTGTGAATTTAATAGCTGGTAATCCTTCTACCATGTTTTCCTTGCTAAGTTGATGAAAGTACTTATAGTTTAGATGGACAAATATTTCATTCCATAGCCTTCTGATATTATTAGATTGTGAATGAAATACAGTGCTAATATATTTAGGAACAAAGTGGGAGAAAAAATACAAACGAGAACCGTGATCTTCAATTCCATGTGCAAGTTGTGAGCCTGTGGAAATGTCGGTAATCACTGTGGAGTCCAGAGTGAACTCCACCTTCCTTCCAGATCCGGAATGAGTGATTTGATATATCAAGAGAAGATTTGAGGATAGCGATGGAACTTTATGCACATTTGTGAAGCATCCCCCTTCAAGATCAACAATTCCTTCTCCACACACCTTTGCGGGTGTGGCATCTCCCAAGTAAATTGGGGATCTGGTGCTTTCTTCGATGGAGGAAAATTCATATTTTGATGCATCCATATGTTTTGATGCACCTAAATCAAGGATCCAAGTTGATGGAGTGGATGTGACATCCATTAAATCATGACCATCTCATGCTCTCCCTCCCGTTCTGTTATCATCTTTCTTCTTTTCATTTTTGGGCACCGTGAGATTGTGCTGCTACAATTGCTTAGCCATCTCATTGATAGTCTTTCTCATGCAATTTTATTCAGGATGAAAACCTTTGGAAAAGTAGCTGCAAAGTGTTCTTTCCTTATTCTTCTTCTTACCCTTAAGCTCAGAAAATTTCTCTGAAGATTGTGAGGATCTCTCCTTCTTTGATTCAGGAAATTTACCCTTTCCTTTTTGCTTGTCTTTTCCACTGCTCTTTGGAGCATAAGTAGCCGCAAGTGCTTGGTTATTGGAACACTTGATGGCACCCGTTTGGACTAACTTATCTTTCTCTTGAGTCAATTCTGCAATGAAATCATTCAATGGAGGCATTTTCCATGTTTCCTAAGTCAATTTAGATGCTTGAAAAGATGATACAAATACGGAATATTCAAGGCCTGATTTCGAGAGAATTGAAAGGATGAGTTGATCTTCATTTTTATTGACTCCACATGAATTAAGTTCAACAAGGAGGGATGTGAACTTGGTGAATAATTCTTGCAGGTTGTTGAAATGAATTGGACTTAGGGATATGAGTTCATTCTCCAGTTGATGCACTCTCATTGCATCCTGCTTGCCGAATAGTCCTTCCAATGTGGTCCAAACCACATCAGGAGTAGTGGCTCCACTGACATGAAAGAGGAGATCTATGGAAATTGATAGGCATATCGGCCCAATTGCTTCATCTAATTTATTGAAATACTTAATCTTCTCCGCTGCAGTTTTCGGTTCTTTCTCTGTTCCCATTGTTACCCTGTAAAGCCCTTTGCTTCAGAGGAGTAGAGAGATCTCTATCTTCCATTCAAAGTAATTGAAAGGATTTAGAATGAGTTTTGTGCGATGAGAGAGATGATCCATTTCTTCTTTTTGCGCCTCCTGATGATCTATACCTGCAAATAAAACCATGTACAATCCACTAGATTCAATCTAGCTCTGATACCATGTAGAATTCCTGCAGAAACCCCGATAGATCTAGAATTCTAGTTAAATTGAACACATACAATTTGTTGATATTCAAGAGATGAGAGAAAGTTTTTTCTCCATAAATTAGAGAATTATATTAATCAAAAATGAATATACATGAGCAACCATCCTCAAAAAGAAGAGAGGAGGTGAATATATAGAATTTCTAACATAGAAAGTATAGTCAATAAAAGCTAGAAAAAGCTAAAATATGTGTCATAGGCTAAGGGAGACCACATAGTTCGCCACTTAGACCACTAAAGACACATGTCACACACTCATTAATGCCCACAATATTCAAGTGATGCGCATTATCTCACTTAAGCTCACTTAACTAACAAGAGAAGCAGTTCCAACTCACTTAACTGACCCAAAATAGCAGTTACTAATAATAGTAAAGGAATAAATCATTAATTAAGGAATAAATCTCTCACTCAAAGAGGAGGTGCACATTCACCAATAATGGATGAGTTTTTTCATTGGGGAGTTGGAATAAATCAAGAAAAAATCAAGAAAATCAAGAACCAAGAGTTGAGTCTTGATCTAAAAATAGCAGTTTTCCCTAAAATCTAGGGATGAGGCGCCTTTCTTCTCTATTTGGCCAAATTAGGAAAAACAAAGTGTGATGGAATGTATTAACCAAGATCTATGATTCTAATCTAGGTATAAACTAATGTAAGTTAGGGTTATGCTCCAACATAGTGTTCAAGGGAAGTAATGACTTCCAAAGGTAGCTACAGCTTCCAAATGTAAAGGGAGGGATAAACCTCCAAGAGGAAGATACAATCCTCCAATATAAAGAGAGAGTTGAACTGTCCATCCTTGTCCCTTCCTTCCACCCAAGCATATACGAGAGAAAATAAAACTTTACATTAAATCATCACCATCAACCAATCATCACATAGAACCTGATAATGCTTCCTGAGACTTCTTCAATTTCTGCAATTCTTCAATTCTTGGAGTACTCTGATCCTATATATAATATTACTCAATGTATTCTCTAAAACTCCTCCACTTTTCACTCCTTGAATCCTCCCCAAAAATAAGTTATAGAAAGAATGGTAGACCTTGTTCAATTCTGGTTTATTCAGGAGACCAAACTTGTACAAAATGCCTCGCGCTCAATATTTAACATATGATTCTAAAACTCACACACGAGAAACTAAATTCCATATTCTTTCCAATGAAAATCATCCCACGTCATTTGGATTCTCTATGAATAATTTATGACGTTTTTACAAGGAACACCTGTTTATTGACTAGCTTCAGGACTGGTCACAAACCCTATCTTCCACAGAGTGTATCTCCATAATTATAGTGAATCAAGAGATGAAATTTTTACCACAAGTACCTTGATATGTATTCTCAATAAAATAGCAATTTAACCATCTGAATCATTCTAGAAAAAATGTTATAGAAAAAATGGTAAGATGACTTAAAAATAACATACCTTAGAACACATCACCAAAAGACTTCATCCTCCCTTGACATATGGACTTCTTTACTTCTAATTTCCTCTGAAATTTGAATTGTGTATCAAATAAATGTATAATGATATTTATTTATACCATTTATGTCACTTCCTTTTAACATTAGGGCCGACCTGACAATTTCTTATTTTCTAATTCTTTTCTTTAATTATCTTCAGGGCCTACATGTACTTCCTTCTTTAATTCACTTTGTCATCTTCAAAAATTCATTTCTCCTTAAGCATGAGGATCCACGTGACATGCCACATACCATCAGAAAAAACATGATGTATACTATCCATCCATGGGTCTTGTATCTACATGTGCATTTTCCTTCATGTCAAATACCTTTATCAATCTTGCGGTCCAAAACCCATGACTAGGGTTGACATCAATGACAATGACCAATCTTCCAATAATATCCCCCTTTATCATTGATGGCAGCACTCATGCTCCCCCTATCATCATGATCCCAATTTCTCTCCCCCTTTGACATCAATGGCAAAGGGTAGGGCTTCTCCCCCTAAATTTAATGGCAAAAGGTAACTCTCTTCTTTTGGACTGCTCCCCCTGAACATATGGCACTCAATAATACTTCATCCTTATTTTTTGTATTTGGGACTTTTTCTTCCTCGGAATCATTTTGTGTGGCTTCTATCTTCTCTCTCTTCTTCATGTCTAGGATGTATATGTTGTTTAGTCTTCTTGTCGCAGTTGTAACCAATCTTCCTGAGTTATTTTCTCTGATTTTACATTTTCGGGAGTCAAACATAAGAGTGTATCCTTGATCACACATTTTACTAACACTGAGTAGATTATGCTTCAAGTCTTCAACCAATAGGACATTCTTTTCTTTTACATTTTTTCTTCCAAGTTCTACTACACCTTCTCCAAGTATTTTGGCAGATGATTCATCTCCAAATGAAACATTGCCACCCTTTCTCTTCTAGCTAATGAATTTTTCTTGATCGTCGGTCATGTGTGAAGAGCATCCACTGTCTATGTATCATTCATATTCTTCTTTACATTCTTGAGTGGTCAATGCTATTCGACAATATTCATTGTTTGGAATCTCTTTCCCTCTCCATATTGTGGTTGGCATAGGGACATCTTCATTCATATATCTGCAATCTCGTTCTTTGTGACCAAGATAATTACATTTGTAGCATGCAATATTTGTGTCCATCAATGGGGAAAATGAATTATAACTTCTGTTGACAAATCCACTATTATTTCCATATCTTCTATTTACACCATTCATGTTTCTTGAGTATGTGTTCGTTTCATTGATTCTGCAATTTATTGCCTTATGTCAAAAAGTTTTGCTAGTATAACAATGACCAAGAAAGAAATTTTGATACAGTAGAGTAAGTGGGCTTCTTTGTGATGTAGCCCATCTAGGTTCATGATCTATTCTTTTGTAGTTTCCTTCATACTGATTGAAGCTTCTTTGATTCATGAAGGTAGGAGGTCTTCTTGGATATTCATCTCTTTTGTAATCATTCCTTCTTTCTGGTATCCTGGTCCACTTCTCAT
>ML784755.1:769129-784958 GCA_009831015.1 Picea engelmannii | reverse complement strand
CATAACTTTAGTAGCTCGTCAATAAGAGGCTCGATATATACATTCATATCTTTAACCTGGTACTTACCTAATTGTTTGAAATTACACATAATTACTAAAGGAATGATATCATGTAATATATATAATTAAATAAATAAACAAAAAAAAATTATGAAAAAATTGAAACAAATGAAAATGTTAAATTCAAAAAATTAATGTAAACAAATACCTGGAACAATCATTTTTGACATTATTTGCTCCCTCTTTATTGACATCCAAGGAGGAATGTTATTGTTGATAACAAAAATAGGCCACACTGAGTAAATAGACCTAATCTCTCTGAAGGGATTAACACCGTCAGCTACAAATGAAAGCCTAACATTACGAGGTTCATCCTTGAAATCTGCCCATTTTTCCTCAATTTCCCTAAATTCATAACCATCGGCAAGCATTTGAAGAACACCATCTCCAATTCTATTACGTGCATGGTAATCCATAAATTGTTCTATGATTTCACACCTGAACAATCGCTGCAAATGTGGAATTATGGGAATATGACGAAGAATCTTTCGAGGCACCCTTTTTGTTTCTTGATCGGTTCGATATCTACTAGTAAGACATTGTGGACATTCGGTTTTCAAAGCATGTTGTCCATAATATATAATATGGTCATTAGGACATGCATATATAGTTTGATAATCCATTCCAATGTCTTTCATAATGGCATGAAAACCTCGATATGTGCTAGGTAAAATATTTGACGATGGTAACAAAAATTCACCTAACAATCTACAACATAACAAACAACTAGTTAATGTAAGAATATTGATCGTAAAAATTGCATTCTTATTTTACACATTAATTAACACTAAAAACAAATAGAAAAAAATCAACATTTATGTATAATATGAGATGAAACATATTACATACCTTAGTATCTGTGTCATACAAGTGTTCGACAAATTATTCATAACCTTTAATTTCACTAGTAGCAATGTAGCAAAGAGAACATTTTCTCTTGATCCTTCATAAAGTCATTTATTTGCCTTTTCTAATAGAGGTTCATCATAAATACTAGCATTTTCCCCATCCTCATCCGACTACAAAAACAAATCTTGGATCATTTGATTTGTCCCATCATCGTCTTCCATGGGATCATTAACTTGATTTGTCCCATCATATTCTTCCATGAGATCCTCATTTGCTTGGTCATGATGATGTTCCTCATCTTGTACAACATCATTTCTACTAATACTTGGTGGCGCAACATTCTGTGGAAAGTTAGAGGGCAACTCTAACTTTATAATTACAAATAATCATGCAAAATTAGTGTATACTATAACAAACATTCAAACAATATAGATACATATATATATAATTTTGTATAAAATTGACAAAATAAAAAAAGATAATGAATATATAGCTAATTACCATGGGACGATATTCATTCGATCCACCATCAATGTGACCATATTTCCTACAATTGTTTGTAGTTGTTGCTATTAAAATTCTTACGGGACATCTAAGGAAACATTTTTTACAAGGGCATTAACATCTACCATCACCCTTTTCACCTGCTTTACTTTTCTCCCCACCTCTAAAAACATTCTACGACATTCTTCCACACAAAAATATCCTTTCGAAACTGTTGTTGTTATAGCAAGATTGTCGCAACATCTTTAAATCGTCAAATATTTATATTGCAATTTTAGGTCATTATCGTCACAATTACGACAAACGTGACCTAAAAATATTTATTATTTTTATTAATATTTTAGGTTGTTTTCAACGGTCAATTTTAAGGTTAGGCAAGTCATCACTCTTGTGACGGACAAACTAGATTTGTCGCTCTTGTGACAAACTTTGACCATAATAATTCAGTCAACCTAGAGTCGTCGAGATAATGATGAATACGGGATGGATTTTAAAAAAATGAACTTTTTCTCTTGCATGTTGCGACAAAATAATACTTTCGTCACAAGTGGTCGTCGCAAATTTTTCAATATGTAGTAGTGTGATTGGAAGAATAGAAAGAGGGCCCAATTTATTGTCTTGGGGAGAGGATAAGACAAGAAAATTGGGAGGTTTAATGCGGGAAAACATGTCCCTAATCTGAACCCCATTTGTAGTTGTGCATATAGGCTAGTGAGACGTTTTGTTTTTTTGCACACTTGAGTAGTGCGCAATGTAATTATCCATATAGGCTGGTGAGCCATTGGAAACAAGTGTAAATGTAATGAATATACAGTTTGGTGATCCGTTTTGGTTTGGAATGCACCTAAGTACTGCACAAGGAATGTAACCAAAGAAAAAGGTGTGTGCATTCCATAGTGTTGCACGTACCTGAGCTAGTGCATGTGGATTTCACATAAAGGAAGGGTGTGCATATTTCACAGTGTTGCACGAACTCAAGAAAGTTCGCGGAAATGACTCTAATGTATATATATGTATGTATGTATATTATTCGAGGCCGGAGAGCCTGTGTGACTATTGGGTCGAGGAGACGGGACGCAAATAGGCCATTACGGCTATCCTTGTAAAGTGTACCACACTCAAGTTAATAATAAAATAATATCCCTGCATGCAGACATACCAGACAAAAAGAGATGGGGGGATGAACTCCACCGAAAAAGGGAAAAGGGGGAATATTTTAATAATATTTCAAAAAAATGTAACCTTATAGATATATTACTTATCCTAAGTTCCTCAGGGATGGGAACTAGTTACCAAGTGGCTTAAGCTACTACTGAAGGTGACAAGTGCTGATTTTAAGGTATGAAATATATATTGTTGGCCTTAGTGTATTTGGGAATAATATGGCTTTTTTATCGAAGGAAGAAAGGGTTAGACGGTTTGTAAAATATGACTATTACCTTATCTGTAGAGAAGTTTGTAAGATATTATGTGTTGTATTCAGAGTTATGTTGTCGAAGAGGCAGGTTGTCAAGCTCATGAGCAGTTTCTTTAGGTGAGAGATTTGTTGTTGAAGAGGAGAGTTTTTAGGCCTATGAGCATACTCTCCAGGTAAGATTTTTTCCAGGAATTGTTCTTTGGTTCACTGAGCATTAGTTTCAATGCTCGAAGACTTACTGTCAAGCCTATTGTTGGAACCCTAGAAGGGGAAGTGGGGAAACCGAAGGACTATTGAGAAGAGAAGGGCAGTAGTTCCTTGGGTGTGACAGTTGTGTGGGGAATGAGAGACTGTATACTTGTTGCAGTAGTAGCACCTTGGACTGAGCAATTTTGTTGAGTATCGGACCTTATAATGTCACTAGAAGACCTTTTTCCCTAGTGGAGTTTAAGCCCCATCTCAGGGGTGACCTATTGCTGAAAGATTATGAGCAACATAGTCTATGGTAGGAGGAACGTCCGAGTCATGAAAAAAGTTGGTGACTTTTCTAAAATATAAGTGTTATTATGTAATTTTCTATTTACTATGTGTTCATTTACTTGTATTGGTTATGGTCTACCTCTTGTAAGATTATGCATATGAACAATGGCTGTTACTTTGTTTAATGTTGTTTATTCATGTAAGTGCAATGTGGTTATTTAGTTTAGTAGTTGCACATGTTGAGTATGTTAGTTGATAAGTAATTTATGTTAAGATAGTCTTGGTAAATGGTCAATAGCTTCCCTAGTGAAGCTAGGAGTACCTTGTGCACAAGTGACTAGATTCATTGTGTGTGTTGGAAGTAGTCTACACACATAGGGAAAGTAGGGTCTGCCAAGGGTATTGGTATGGTTATTCACATAGTGTTATTTGAGTAATCCATATTAGTACGTGTGCAGTAGTGTTCACATGTTCAGAGTGGTTTATATGCACATTAATTTTGGTATGATCAACATGTTGTTGCATATAGTTTCATTTTCTGTTACTTTCTCTATTATAATCTGTTTAATCGGGAGGAAATGTGGTGTGAGGCGAATCAGTTTGGGTTGCACACATTTCCTCAAGTGTTTCTATGTAGCCTGAATGTTAACTGCACACTAACAATTTGAGGTAATTTCACTCAATAGTAATCCAAGGACGTTACTTGAGGTATAATACCTGGAGTTTGGAGAGTTTGTGTGATGGGTCCCAGCCTTGATGGCTAGGGATGTTACAAATATTGAGTTGTTCAAGTTTGGATTTAAATTTTGCATGTTTTAAGTTATCTTTTTCATTAAGGGCCTCCTGATTTTCCAAGTGATTGATTTGTTGTAATAAACATTAATCTACAACCATTAGGGATGCAACAAACTTGTGTCCTTTTACTCTTTTCCAACTTTTCTACCACTAAAATTCATTTGCAAGCTGTTGTAATTGATCTACTTTTTAAGAACTATTGTTTGGGTGGCTTACTTGCTAATTTTAGTGTCTAGAACTTGTTGTTGTAGAAAACAATTTCTACAACCATAAGGTTGTTAAAAAATAATTCCGATAACACTCATTAATATCCCTTTATTGCTATCAAAGTGTTGGTTTAAATATTGGAATATTCTCTACTAATTTCTAGCTTTATTTTCCAACATCACACACTTGATTTTGATGGTTTAATTTGCAATTGTCGCAGTTTCTTTACTACTAATATACATTTCCATACTACTGCAATTTTTGGACAACAAGGTTTCTTGTTGATTCCCAATTGGTTTTGAGGCTTATATCATCATATATTGTCTTGTTTTGTTTTTTCTAACTCAGTTTCGTAGGTACACAACCTTGGAAACCATTTACCATCTCCAAAGAATTTTTCCTCAAGACTCATTCTCATCCTTGACCTTGAACGATAGGGGTATTATTCAAGATCCTTTCTTCTTCCTTTGTAATCCCCCTAGGGTCACCCGGGAAGCCTCCCTTGTGTTTGAATTGTGCTTCACTAAAGTGGGGGGGATATCTATTGAGGTGAAAATCATAGGTATTCCCAATTGTGTCATGCACTTGTTGTTTGGGTTGGGATTTTCCCAAACTACAAACTCTGCAATAACATTTTTGGCATTGTTTCTAGGGAGGATTTTGAATCCTTTCTGATCCCATAATGACATTTGGAAATTTTATCCCAAAGCCTTTATCTATAGATTTCTTGGTGACTCCACTAAGGGAAGTTACCCTCACAAATTTGATGAACTTTATAAGTTTATCTAGTGACTCCCTTGAGGGAAGATAACCTCTTTGATTTTCATGATCCTTGAGCTCTTCTGGCAATTCTATTGATGTGCGATTCCAGATAATGGAACCATGGAACCTTGGTTTATGCATGAATTATATCCTTCCCTTCATATCCAGGTTATTTCTAGGTATCCAAATCGTTATCCTCCAAAGTGGAACTATACTTATCCAAAGTTTAGTGGTGATGGATCCCTCGCGATCACCCATGTTGTGAATTATATGAAATATTCTTCAACATTGAATGTATTACATGATGATATATTAATGTAATTGTTCATAGCATCTCTAGAGTTAAGAAAAAATAAGTGGCTCATGCATTCATGAAATCTGAGGAGCATACCTTCCTCCACAAATCTTGTTGAACAATTTCTCAGGTGTTTGGGGCCAACCACTCAGAATTTGCAAGATACTTTCCAAGAGCTCAAGCACTCTCTTTAAAAGGAAGGATTTTCATTGGATGAAGAGACAATAGTTGAAAAATGTGAAACTGAAAAGGAACATCATCCATACTCTGCAAAAGAAGTTCTTGAAGAACATGTTCATGAAGAAAGTTGCAAGAAGAAGAAGTTTTCGATGAAGTGAAACATGTTGAGAATCCAGATGAGACATCGATATCTATTCTCCCACTTGGTGAAGATGAAGTTTCCTAAACTTGCTTTCCTCTTGCACATGAAGATGAAGAAGTGATTAGTCCCAATGATACATATTATTTCATGAAGGATTTCTCCAACATGGTTGATCAACACATTGATGATTTCATACATATTGGGAGGCGTAGATGGGACATGGGTTGTTTCATTTTATATAATCATCCCAATTGTGACATTGAAGGTAGGTTTCAAATGAAGAGTGTTGATTTGTCACCTTCAGAGGAATGGTATTCATGCCTAGATGATCTTGATATTCCACAGATCGATGATGATATGACTGTAGATGACTATCGTCCACTCAGAAATGAATAGTTGCAGTCCACTTATGATGATTTCCAGCCATACCTTGGGGATTGTCCTTTTGAACACTGAGAACAATTATTTGATGAAAATTCTCAACCATATTCATGCTCAAATTTTGATGAACATGAGGCTATAGAACAATCAAGGACTCATACTACTAAGCAACAATATTTTCATCCTCAGGATTTTTGCAAGGATTTGCATGTAAAGGAGCAACATTTTCTAAGTGGCAAGAAGTTTTCTTTCTTCGGACATGAGGCTATCCCTTACCTCCTATATCCTTTAGGAAACCATATAGTTCTCTTCTGATCTCTCATCTCCTCTCATTCTTTAAGAAGCACTGGTCATGTTAATGAGGAATAATATGAGCCATCATCTACATGTGGTAGCCCTATTCAAAGATGGGTAGATCAAGCTTGTGGTTATTCTTTCCAACGAGAGTCTCTCCCTCCCAACCACCTCCATAAATTGATTCCTATGATTGATTATATGCTTACTCTTATTCATGATTATTATGTGCTTATCTTGTCCTTGATGTATTTTATAATTAAGCACTTGGGTGAGATGCTGGGCTGGTGGTTGCATTGGTTTTACGATTTCACTTGACAACACCTAGAACCTGATCTCTATGGGCCTAAAGCCCCAGCTAAGTAGGTAGGTCATTTTCTTTCTTGCATTTGCATTTATGTGTTCATTGTAGTGTAGTTTAATTTTCTTTATTGATTTTATTTACACGTTGCTTTATTTTCATTTATGCATAGTTTTTGTGGTATATTTGCTTGAATCATATCACATGTTAGTTAGAAGTTTTTAAAAAAAGGAAAAATTTTATTTTAAAGAATAGTTGAAATTTTGAAGTTTTAATTATATGAATAAAGGGTGAACAAGCCACCCCTTGATGATCTAATATGTTTCTTGATTATGTGTAGGCACAAGTATTAACAAGAGATGTTGAGGTTCTCATGTACTCTACGGCAAGCACATGTACCCATGTAGGAGCCAGATGTTACCCCCCCCCCCCTGAGATAGGGGTAACTAAGGAGATGTATTGAGGCCCGCAGGTTGAAGACATAGAGTGTTGAGAGCTATATGAGCAAACATAACCCCTCCTCTCACCATACATCACCATTCATTAGCAACAACAACGTCCACCACACCAGCATGGCCCAGAAAGGACATTATCTCTTGCTTCATGAGGTAACAAGTCTGGTCTCATGGTAAATGCCATTTTAATAATTGAAGGATTTGAACGTATTGCAAAGAGCCCTTTCTTAATTATGAAAATATTTTCTTGAAATTATAACATTTTCTTCATTTCACAATGGTGGTTAACATGGTTTCCCAGTAAGTGGGTCACCCTCGGGGAAAGGGTTGCTACTAGGGGGTCTACTTGAAGAGTCATCGTACCATTCCTGCACATACTTACCACTCACCATGACAACCCTCCCTTACTTAAATTTGGAAAATTTTATAAGGTCTTTGAGAATTTGTTTAGTTTGAAAAGGGGGGACTTGATGCACATGTTTGGGTGGTTCTCTTATTAAATGTGGCTTACTAGGCATGATACATGTGACTTGTGGACCCTTGGAGGGTGTACTTGTTTGTCTTTGTAGGACCTTTCTAGGTGAAGGCTATCCATGGAAACATTATGCCATTTTGACCTTCATGGGGGGTTGAGAACCCCAAAGGATGGATGCCATATCCCACAAGATGGGAAAATGACCCCGAAGCCTTTGTGTGAAAAGGATAGAGGAAATTTACTTTGGAGAAACTTTGAAAACACTAGAGGATGATATTGTATCCCTTTTAACTTGGATGTTGGCATTTGGAGGCTTAGGATGTCACCTCCTAAGCCCTTGACGTTATGTGGAGGCTAGGTTTTTGGTGGGTTTGATGGTACCAAATGTTATGCGATGTGGTTTGAAGGAAGGAGAGGAATGGCATGACACTCTAGCACATGAGAGCTTGAAACGTGGCCCTTGGAGGCCCAATCATTGTTATGGAAAAAATTTGCACACTCTATGCATCTTTCTTCGATGGCCTTCCATTTCCCTCTACAGACATAATTCCCCCTTTTTTCTCACCCTAGAGATAAAAATAGATATTTTTTTCCATACACGCGACCTACCGGTTAGAAAACGCATGTATATGCAGGTTGGTCCATTATAGTCCACGTGCATCAGGTTTTCTAGTGATCAAAAAATAAAAAAAATATGTCAGGTTTCCATGCCATGTCACGAGATCCATGATCCTTGACCTTCCATTTACTGGAAATGATTTGAATCAACCATTCAATTCCATTTGGAGGCTATAAATTGATCCATATACAAGCCTTGAGGACATTCATCACATTGAGAGAAAAGACACTTTAGAGAAATTTCACCTCATAATTGAGTTTGCATCCCTTTCTCGTTGATGTCTGAACTTCTTGTGTTCAGCCCCCAAGATCTTCCTATATTGAGATGGAGAACTTAATTGACTCCTACTTGTGAGCTTTCCTTTGTGGAGGATTGAAGTGGTGGAGGCCTAGCTGGAGGGACATAGTTTCTCGGTTCTGATATGTGTTGTTGAAAAAGTTTTTCACCTATGTACTTTTGTTGATTACATTAATAGAAATACTCTTTTCTCGTCCAATTGATATATTGAAAATATTCATATTAGTTTCCATGGGTGTATTTGTTGTGTATGTTAATGGATTATGCTAATTTATATGATAAATTTATATATCCTTTCCACATGCTTGTATATCTTGGTTGTTGAGGACAAGTTGTAGGAATAAAGCTTTGGGTCGCATGCTCAATGATGGCCTTCTTCGAACGTCCAGACAAGTTAGGTTTTTATCCTCTTCTTGTTATCATTTTCATTTATTTAGAATACTTGAGATTAGAGTTGGTTTCTGGGTGTCGTTTTGTCTGTTGTGGTTTTCCCCTAGCCATAGAGAGATTTTCCTCGTAACAAAATTGGTGAAACCATTGGGGAGATCTCCTTTTTGAGGCATTGGGTGTTTTTTCTCCTTGATTTTATCTCTGTTTCCTTGAGTTTATCTATCTCATGTAGCTTGAAAGCATGTATTTTTCATTATATATGAGTTTCTTGACCTAACTCTTTCCCAAGAAGTGTCTTTTTTGACATACGTGGGCTTTCTCTTGACAGTCGCATACATACACGAGCTATCATTCTTTAGGGTGCATACATATGCTTATGTTCCTTGAACAATCATGCACGCTATCTCTTCAATATTTTTGGCTTAGTTTGGTGTTTGTTGGGTGAGTTTTGTTGGTTGTTAAGACTTCTTGGGTCCCTATTCTGACTATTGGGTTCCTACAAATTGATAGGAAGCCGCTTTATTGGTGAATATTTTGGGAGAACTCCTTTCTTGTCATTTTTATCATTTGTTGTCCTTGCATATTGGTCTGGGTAGTTGCTTCTTGGTATCTTTCTTAGCTTGTCTCCTTTTGCTTGCAGTAGGGCCTTCTTGTGAGGTTGTTATTCAGTCCTTGCATTTTCTTTTTCATTATATTGAAAATACAAAAATATTTTCTTTCTTTCATTTTACTTATACCATTTTCACTTTTGGTTACTATTTCATTAGTTTTGGCATAGTAGGAAATATTGCACTTCATTGAAATTGTAGATATTGCATTTCAAAAACATCATTTAGAAGCATACGATCTCATTGAAAATCAAGACTAGTACTTAACAGTGTTTTTATATTTTCTTCTTTTTATATATGTTGAGTCATAATACCATTAGTTTCATGATCGCAACTTTTGAGTAAGAAGAAGCCATTAAAATTATCATTGAATAATTAAAATTGATTAGAAATTATTTTCTTTTCAGGGTACACAAACAAGTGTAGGACCTATTGAATTGGAATAGGATTTTGTGAGTAAAATTATCCAAGGCTATAAAACTCAACGTATGTGTCTGAACATGGATTGGTGAAACCCATTGTGTAATTGGTGACATCAAGAGGCTCTGCTCACACTAGATTTAAGCACAAGGTCGTGTGAAGTTGGTTGTAGATATATCTCTCTAATACCTTCCTAGTGTCAGATATATTTCTACAGTTCTATTAGCATCTAGGGGTCTTGCTAGTACCCTTACCTCCTTGAGAGGAGGTGATTTCAAGTTTTCGGGCTTTGATACCCTTCCCATATGGTGGATCGGACTTGTGACTTCTCCCCTGCACATTGGTTATATCGTGGTGACTCTAGTTACTTGACATAGGTAGTCACATAGGTTGCTTGCAGGGGTTATTCTGTAGGTACCCTAAGTCAGATAGGGATTAGACAACACACAAAATTTATGGATGATTTCCTCATCGGAGGTATCTGACCGACTGTTTTCTGAATCCTATGAGTGTCCTTATAACTAATTATGATACCTACACTCTATTTTTGTGGAGTATCAGGCCCCTCCTAGGTGAGGCATACCTACTTTAGCTCGGGAGGTCCCTTTCAACCATCATATCTTGTTTCTGTGCATTGTATTTTAGATTTATTTAGGAGTGTTCTCTTTTATTATTAGTTGGCCTTAGGATTTTTTATTGTATGTCGGTTTCTGAGTAATTGTGGAGAAAGAACAACCTCCTCACCAGTCTCTTCATATTTTGAAGTTACCACCACGTATTGATCCTTTACCGAAGTCGCCTCCTAAAATGCATAGATTTAATGAGCATGGTGCATATATCTCCATTTTCCAGGCTCATGGTCATCCTACCATGAGTACTAAGTCAGATATGAATTTCTTGGGAAGCCCTTTGACTCCTATATCCTCTATGATTAGTGGCGTCCCCTCGATTCCCTTGTCATCAACGGTTTGGATGTTAGAGGCTCCCTCATATAATGTTATCCAACCCATGAGCTCTTCTCAACCCATGGGAAAAAATCCTTTTGTATTCCTGTATGGTATTCCAAATCATAGTACTCAGTCAATACCTTCAGCCTCTAATCCTTTCTCTTATGGTATGCCAAACTTGACTTCACACTTCTCATCCTTTGTTTCAACATCTCATGTGAATCCTAGTTTTGGGTATGGGGGCATGATTCCTCCTTATACTCCTTTTCCAGTTAGTGGGGACCATATCCCTCAACCATATTCTACAGTAGGGGGATGGAATCCTCCTTCCGCTGAACCCAATTCTAGCCTCACTTTTCCAGGATGGAGTGCTCAAATGGGCAGTCCTTATACTTCCTATATTTCATCCATCATTCCTTCTTCCACAACATCAATTCCTACGAACGCTCTTCTTATGGAAAACTCCCCTCTTTCCTCTGGTGTTTCATATTGAGGGATTTAGTTTTATAGTATGTGCAACCCAATATATAGAAGTCCTTCATCTGGGGTAAACATATATCCTCATATGAGTAATCCTTATAATGTCGCTTTATCTTTGCAAGAGACTTCTTCGGTAATGATTCCCTTACAACCTTTTATGAATCATTTAGGAGGAGGATATTATCCTACTATCTAGGGCCATAGTATATAACAGAACCCTAGTTGGCCCATGATCTCTCAAAACCAATCTTTCATGGGAGCATGGGCTCAGACATTGCAACCTCGACTCCATTTTACGACAACGTTAAATTTTCCATACTTGTCAAAATCGATGAATGACCCTATGCGTCACGATCCATCATGGCCCCTCAATCCCACCAAGCTTCCTTCTGACAGTCCAAATTTTGAAGGAAAGAATGGTGATCATGTGACTACCTTTCACCTATGGTTCTCATCTAAATCCCTTAATGACGATTCTATATGTTTGAGGCTATTTCAACTCACACTCACAGGGGTCGCCGCGAAGTGGTACATCGAGCTACTTGGGGGAACCTACAGAAATTTCAGTCAGATGGTCTTGTTTTTTCTCAATCATTTCCAATTATAGGTTCATTACGATGTCGGCCTAGAAATTGTATCAACTCTTTGAAAAGATAAATCCACCCACATTTTCGATCATATCCAAGAGTGGCGTAGACAGAAGAGGTTGATTAAACCCTACATTCCTCTAAAATTTCTCTTGGAATGGTTCCTCAAGTCTTTGTTTCCTTACATTTCCAAGGATGCTTCTACATCCAAAGTGACATATGAGGAAGAAGCCATATTTAAATCCCAATAGTTGGACCTTATATATGCTCAATCTAGGATTCTTTACAAAATTCTCCCGGATGCATCGTGGTCAAATCAAAATCCTAGAAAAAATCATGGGCCTCATGCTGACGACATCATAGGCTTCGCAAATGATAATACTATAGACTTGGTGATGAACCATATAATTTGTCTCTTAGCCAGTATATATTAGGATAATCTACGACTTCATCCTCCACCACCCAGTCAAAGGATGTGCGTTCTGTACAGTTGTCATCAAACCCAAATGGAAGCCAAAAACCCAAAGGGAACATGAGGAAAAGATGAGGTAATAATCGTAAGGGTGGGAAGAATAATAAAAATAATAAAGCTAAGGACATCAATAATAATCGTAATTTGAATAGTAATGCTGGTGAGGGAAAGAAAGAAAAGAGGAAGGTGAATTTTCCTTATAAAATGTTAAGAACCAAATATCAATACAACATAGAAAAACCTCAGAATAAGTACTCAACGACTTGAAAAAGAGAGAAACACATATAATAAGCCTCTTAGAGGGGGAAACCTCCTTATGCCCACATAAATGTACAATTACAAGATGTTTCAAAATGAAAATGTCTCCTTGGTATATATAGGAGACTAGGAGGTATAATTACAACTAATGGACTAAAGCCGACATAAATAAAATAACATTACTAATATAATAGAACCTAATTAAGGGGTAATGAGCCACTATTGAGGGCTTAACATGCCCCTCCCCTTGAGACAAGTGTTGTCTGCAAATCTTAAGTAACTCTGGATGCTTCTGTATAAAATACTTATCTTCCCTAGTGGAATCTTCAGCCGATAGTTTCCTCCATTTAATGAGATACTCTGAAATGGATCTATTCCTCATCTTGCGAATTCTTCTGTAGTGATGGCTTCAAGATCCAATATTATTTTTCCTTCCTCGTCAAGTTCTGGAAATATAGTTTGAACTGGGATCTTGTCACATATAACCTTCTTTAAGCATGAAACATGGAAAACTGGGTGTACTCGTGAAGATGCAGGCAACTCCAATTTGTATGCCATAGTACGAATCTTTTGCAACACCTTATAAGGGTCATAGTACTTTGGTGATAATTTATTATCCTTCTTGGCTTTCTTGAGGGACATCTGTTTGTATGGTTGTAGTCTTAAAAACACCCAATCCCCTACTTCAAAACTTCTTTCACTACAATGTTGATCTGATTGGTGTTTCATACAATTTTGTGGCATGGTCAGGTTGTCCTTTAATATTTGGAGAACTTGTTGTTGATGCTCAATGTGATCTTGCACTGCTTGAACCTTAGATTTTTATTTTAGAGAAGAAGTGATGGAAGGAGGGTGGTATCCATAAAGTGCCATAAATGGTGTCATTTTTGTTACAGTATGAAAGGAAGTGTTATACCACCATTTTGCCAAGGGTAACCATTTAAACCATTGTGTTTGTTTATCAGAGATGGAGCAATGAAGGTAGCCTTCTAGACATTTGTTCACTATCTCGGTTTGTCCATCAGATTGAGAATTATAGGATGAGCTATGAGCCAATTGAGTACCCAAACAAGAAAATAATTATGTCCAAAAATGTCCAGTGAAGATGGGATCTCTATCACTTACAATAATCTTTGGGCTGCCATGTAGCTTTTTAAATGTCTCCATGAATGCGGTGGCAACTGTACTAGCTTTGAAGGGATGAGAGAGTGCACAAAAGTGTGCATACTTGGTCAGTCTATCAACAATCACCATGATGACACTCTTTCCTTCAGACTTCAGTAACCCTATGATGAAATCCATGGAAACCTCCTCCCAACGATGACTTGGGATGGCTAATGGTTGTAAAAGAACTAGGGTCTTAATTGTTTCCACCTTATTTTGTTGGCAAACCAAACATTCCGCCACAAACCTTTGAACATCATTTTTAAGGCCATCCCAAAAAAATTCCTTCTTGACCCTATGGTAGGTTCTTAAAAATCCCGACACTTTTTCATCATTCTTCCATTCATCCCTTGCTTCTATTATCCAATAGGGTTGGCTAATTGAGATAGCATAGAGAAAGGCCTAAACATCTTCATCCTTCCTTGAGAGTGCATTTGCCACAACATTTTTCTTCCCTTTTGTATAGACGATTTCAAAATCATAACCCAATATCTTGGTTACCCATTTTTGTTGTTCCTCTAAAGATAGTCTTTGTTCCAAGAAGTATTTAAGACTATCATGATTTGTTTTGACCTTGAAGTGCCTACCTATTAGGTAAGGATGCCATTTCTTCAATGCATGTAGTATTGCCATCATTTCCTTCTCATAAATGTGTTTGTGTAAGTCCTTTCCCTTGAGTGGTCGACTTTCAAAATCCATGGGCCTTCCTTCTTGCATTAGAACAACACCAATTCCATTTCCCGAGGCATCACATTCCAAAATAATGGTTTTTGTGAAGTCTGGAGTGGTCAAGATAGGATTTTTGCACATCACCTCTTTAAGTTGTTCAAAAGCTTTAGTTGCCTCTGGAGTCCATGAAAATGCATCCTTCTTAGTTAGTGTCATTAAAGGTGATACTATTCTTCCATAGTGTCAAACAAACTTGCGGTAGTAGCCTGTCAAACCTAGAAATCCTCTAAGATTCTTCAATGTTTTTGGAATCGGCCAATCCATCATGGCCTTAATCTTGTTAGGGTCTACCTTGACACCTTCATGAGATACAATATGACCCAAATACTCTAGCTCCTTCACTCCAAATAAAGATTTGGATGGTTTGGCATATAGTTGTTGCTCCTTTAGTAGTTGTAGCACCTTTTCAACATGTCGCACATGATCCTCCCATGACTTGCTATAGATTAGTATATCATCAAAAAATACTAACACAAATTTTCGAAGGAAGGGCTTGAAAATGGAATTCATCAACCCTTTGAATGTGGAAGGTGCATTTGTAAGGCCAAAAGGCATGACCAAAAATTCATAATGGCCTTCATGAGTTCAAAATGTTGTTTTTGGGCTATCTTCTTCCTTCATTCTAATATGATGATACCCTGAACAAAGATCCAACTTTGTGAAATCGATTTCTCCATGTAGTTCATCTAACAATTCATCAATGACATGAATGGGAAACTTATCTTTAATAGTGATCTTGTTGAGCTCTCTATAATCTGGACACATACGCCATGAGACATATTTCTTGAATACCATTACCACCGATGCAGAGTAAGAACTTTGGCTAGGTAAAACAATGCCAACCTCTAACATTTCTTCAACCATGCACTCAATTTCACTCTTCTGGGCATAAGAGTATCTGTATGGCTTGTTGTTAGGAGGAACACTGCCAGGAATTAGGTGAATATCATGATCATGATTTTGAGTGGGTGGAAGTCCTTTGGGAATATCTTCAAATACTTTGGAATGCTTATCAATGATCCCTTGGAGATATAGAGGAATAGATGGCTTAGATGTTTGAACATCTAGTAAGCATAGTTGTGAAATAACACCTTGATTCCCCTTTTTCAATAATTTTTTCATGCCATTAGAGCTTATCACCTTACCGGGTTTCCCTATGATACCTCTTAGCTCAATTTATTTTCCTTCCA
Organism: Picea engelmannii; assembly: GCA_009831015.1. Lineage (NCBI taxonomy): Eukaryota > Viridiplantae > Streptophyta > Pinopsida > Pinales > Pinaceae > Picea > Picea engelmannii. The sequence continues at coordinate 769,200 of ML784755.1, read as the reverse complement.
ATGAAAATTTCATGAAAAGTTCTTGAAAATTAAAAGCCATTGTTCCTAATGATTGTAACCATTAGATTCCT
>ML784755.1:750728-769079 GCA_009831015.1 Picea engelmannii | reverse complement strand
TTCCTTCCAATGAAAATTTCATGAAAAGTTCTTGAAAATTAAAAGCCATTGTTCCTAATGATTGTAACCATTAGATTCCTAGTACAACATCAACACCACCCATGGGTATAGAAATCATTGGACTATTCATTACATATTCCCCCGTAGTAAGATTGATCTTATTGCATTTTCCTGAGAAATTGATAGTTCCTCTATTTGCAATCATTACTTGAAACTCTGGTGCTGTATATACAAAGCAATTGAGATCTTTGGCTAATTTATAGTGAATGAAATTACGAGTACTGACCGAATCAATTAGGAATATTACCTTTTTCTTTTTGATATATCCTTCGATCTTGAGGGTTTGAGGAGTGCTAATTCCAGCCAATGCATTACATGATATTGTGGGAGTCAACTCTTCAGACGAAATTGATTCTACATTTTCATCTTGAGATGGTTCTTGTTCATGTTCTTGTTCTTCTTCCTCTTCACAATCTATGTAGAATAATTTCTTCTCACCACACTTATGTCCCTTACTGTACTTGTTGTCACAATTAAATCATAAACATTTTTCTTTTCTTTCCTCCAATTATTGAGGTGTCAACCTGACGTAGCCGCGCTCCTCAGTGCACGCCCGCTCACAGGATCTTCTTCTTCTCACGGCCCGAAGAACTCAAACGTCCTTCTTTTTCCCTATCGGGAAATTTGCACCCACAGAATTCTCCGTGCGATCCCCTCTCTTTTCTTATCGGGGAATCGGACTTCGCGATTTCGCGATGTCAAAGGTCGAACACTGGGCTCTCGAATCCCCAAGACCCGATGACCAGTCAATGCTGACTTTTCTCTTTCCTCTATCGGAATTTTCCCTATCGCGATTTTGGCACTCGCGATAACAGGCAACTCGTCTTACCGACTCCCGATGCCCGATACGCCGAAACACCGATGCACCCGTGCGAGTTGACTATTCAATGGTCCCGTCACTTCATAGGGATATCAGACTTCATGGGATTGTGAATCCTGATGTCAATGTCTCGGCACTTCTCCCTACGAAACCCCGATGACTTATGCCACTTGTCTTCCACTAACTCCTATGGTCCCACACTGGTTATGTCACCGTCGGGATATCGCATTTCATGATTCCAAGCTGCAAGAATAATCTGTCCTCGAAACTCCCGATACTCCGAACCCCGACTTCCTTGGACCTTCTACCACTCGTCCCCAATGATGGATGGTTTTGATCTGTCGAGATATCACGGATCATGATATCGCAATACTTTGGAGGTTCGATCCACGAAACCCCGATACTTGATATACGTGTAGATCCCATGGTCTTGGCTGACCTGGATTGACGGCTCTGCCCCTCCTGAGCTTAAACCTTTAGAAAATACACTACTGTATCTCTCCTGCACGCTCGCAAGATCTGACAGTTCACGGAGATTCATGGATTCTCCTCTGATAATATTGATTTTCCATTCCTTCCGGATGAATTCTGCGAAAGGACTAAGTGTTCCTATCCACGGAACTTATTCGCCTGCTCGCAAACTTGCAGCACCTGCTTGAACGCTTCAAACACAACTTCTCTGTGCAATCCTTCGACAAATTCGAAGACTCTATCCTTCCTGAGCTTTTCTATGACCCTGAGACTTAGAAAAGCCTCCTTGCACGCACTCCTTGTGGCAACCCTTCAACACGTCTAAGTGTTGAAATCTCTTTCCTCTGCGCATGCCTGCAGCAGCAGTTTTTCAGCTTTTCACTCAGTTTCACAACCCTGAGTCTTTTACCTGGCGTGCACACTCCTTGCATGACCCTGTTCCCAACCTACACCTTCGAGGAAATGAGAACAAAAACTATCTCTATTTGAACCCCTCTGTCAACGCACTCCTTGCGAACAAATTCGACTGCACTCCTTGTAGGAATTCTCTGGCTCAAGTAGAGAAACAACTGAAACTCATTCCTTCTTCCCTTCAGACTTCAAACTCAACATGAAATCACATACACAGCATATAAAAGCAAATGTATAACAGGAAAAAAAACGACTCATCAACATAGCATTCAACACACATACACAGAGAATAACACAAAAGCCATGAATCTAAATCAATTTCTTTTATTAATTCAGGATCTATACATGGGTGTTCTTCTATAGTTCTCTGTATGCTCTTGCTCTCCCTCTTCTCTTATATGCTCAGGCTTATGTTACAATGATACAATGAGGGTGTCTATATCCATTTTCCCTCCGTCTTTCTAAAGCTGTCTAATCTATGAATTAAAATCCTATCTACCAGGATTAACTGTATTTAAATATCGTCTATCTACCTAAGGATGAGAGCTATCCACTCAAGGTACATTACAATACATAAGTGCACCTCATTAAATTATCACATTAATGTCTGCGCAACAGTTTCAAGGTGTTTTTTTTTCAAAAATTTGTGTTGGCCTGTCCAGCTGTCTTCCGCTTCCGCGTTGGCTCGCTTGATGAGTTGGCGATGCTCCTGCATCATACTCCCTCGCTTGAAAACTTTCATGGGATCCTGTCCATGAGCTCCTTCACGGTTTGTCCATGCTTCTGTATCTCTGCTTCATTCTCCCAGTTGGCATCTTCCACTAGATGGCCCTTCCATTGGACTAGATACTCATAGTATTCTTTCCACCTGGTCTTTTTACCCACTCTCTTGTCCAATATACATTCCATATGCAACTTCTCTGCAACTAGCATCTACTTCATCCACTAGATCACTATCTACTAAATTTCAGTCTCCGCTTCTCCAGACCTATACGGGTATAAATCTGCGACATTGAATATCAGAGATATTCCAATCCCATTCGACAGCTCGATATCATAATCATTTTCCCCCAATCTCTTCAAGACCTTACATGGCCTGATTTTCTTCAATTTCAATTTATTGTATGTTCCCCTTGGAAACCTCTCTTTCCTCAAATGTGCTAGAACTAATTCACCAACCTCAAACTGAAGTTGTCTCTTCCACTAATCGGCTCTACGCTTATACTCGTGACTTGAATCTAGCAGTCGCTGCTTCACCTAGCTGTGAAGTTCTTTCATTGCCTCCACGAATTCTTCTGCACTTGTGCTCCTAGTCGCAGTCTGTTCTTAATCCCTCAGTTCAGAAACCCCTCTCGGCTACATCCCATAGACAACCTGAAACAGACTTTTTCCTGTGCTCATGTTCACTGAGTCATTATATGAAAACTTTGCTTGCGACAATATACTATCCCACTGGCTGTGGTGCTCTATCACCAAGCTTCTCAGCAAGTCTCCCAGACTTATGTTCACTACTTCTGTTTGCCCATCCGTCTGAGGATGATAGGCAGAACTAAACATCAAGTTAGTTCCCATCTTTTTCCACAGTGTCTTCCAGAAATGTCCCACGAACTTTGTATCTCTGTCCAAAACTATACTTTTCGGCAACCCATGAAGTTGAATGACCTCTTTGAAAAACAAATTTGCAATATGAGTCGCATCATTGGTTTTCTGGCATGGGATAAAATGTGCCATCTTGGAAAACCTATCCACTACCACAAAGACTGAATCAAATCCTCTTTGCATCATTGGCAATCCCAATACAAAATCCATGCTAATCACATCCCATGGCCTCTCCGGTATGGGCAATGGCTGATAAAATCCTGCATTCTGCTTTCTCCCCTTCGAATGCTGGCAAACTCTACATCTGTCTACAAATATTTTGACATCTTCTCGCATTCCTAGCCAAAAATATGACTCATTCAATTTCGCAAACGTCTTGTCATGACCAAAATGTCCTGCTAATCCTCCACTGTGTTTCTCCTTCAACAGGTTCTCCCTCATGGAGCATTTCGGAATACACAGTTGATTGCCTCTGAATACCAATCCTTCCTGGATCATGTAGTCTATCCAAGGGCTTCTATCTCTGAGAACTGGATTCTCAGCTGCTTCATACGCTTCCTTGAAATCCTGATCATCTACATACATGTCCCTAAGATCATCAAAACCCAACGTTTTGACTCGAAACTCCTGCAACATCAAACACTTCCTGCTCAAAGCATCAACCACTTTGTTAGTAGTACCCGAAATGTGTTTAATCACAAATGTGAAATTATGCATATACTCTACCCATTTTACATGTCTCTGATTCAACTTCTCCTGTTGAGTCACAAACTGTAATGCATGGTTATCACTATATAAAACAAATTCCTTTGGGATCAAGTAATGCCTCCACTTCTTCAGTGCCTGGATGATGGCATAAAATTCCTTTTCGTATGTGGAGTATTTCACCTTTGCCTCATTTAGCTTCTCACTGAAATATGCAATCGGTCTGTCTTCCTGAGTCAAGACCGCTCCTATGGCAAACCCACTTGCATCACATTTCACCTGAAATGTCTTTTGGCAATCCGGTAACACCAGAACCGGTTGTTCCATGATCTTTCGCTTCAGCAGATTGAATCTCTTCTCAGCCTCTATTTTCCAGTGAAAAGACTTATGCCGCTTCTTCACTGTATCCATCATTGCTGCGCTAATTCCACTGAAATTTCTGATGAATTTTCGGTAGAAACTAGCCAAACCATAAAAAATTCTCACCTCAAATACATTCCTCGGTGATGGCCAATTCTTGATCACTTCCACCTTATCCGGATCCATCCTCAACTCATTTGCCGAAATAACAAATCCCAAATAAATGAGTTATGTCTTCATGAATGAGGACTTCTTCATATTAATCAACAACTTCTCCTACTGTAGTTTCTGCATCACTGTAGCCAAATTCTTCAAGTTCTCTGCCACTGATTTACTATAAACCAATATGTCATCCAAGTATACGATGACAAATTTCCCGATGAACTCCCTCAAGACTTCGTTCATCAACCTCATAAAGGTACTTGGCACATTTGTTAAGCCAAATGGCATAACAATCCATTCATACAAACCTTCATTTGTCTTGAACGTTGTCTTCCATTCGTCACCTTCCCTCATGCGAATCTAGTGATATCCACTTTTCAGATCAATCTTTGAAACAAATTTGGTCCCGCTTAGGCAATCCATTAAATTGTCCATTCGTGGCAATGGAAACCTGTACCTGATGTTTATCTTATTGATCGCCCTCAAGTTGGTACACATTCTCCATCCTACGTCTTTCTTCGGACTAAGTACCGTTGGAATGACACACGGACTCAAACTTTCCCTGACCAATCCCTTGTCCAACAACTCATGGACCTGCTTCTTAACCTCTTCATTTTCTTGCGGCGTCAACCTATATGTGGCTTTGTTTGGAAAACTAGATCCTGGTATGAGGTCTATATGATGACTCACACTCCTCATCGGTGGCAACGAACGAGGTAATTCATCCACCACAATGTCAGTGAACTCTTCCAGTAGTTCATGAATCTCCTCTGGTAGATCATCCACTCTTGTGCTAGTCAGAACAATCCTCGGCTTTCTGACCACAAAGAATTGTGGATCTTCTTTCTTCTTCACCTCTGTAAGAAGCTCTTTCCCACTCATGAGAAGTATTGTGTTTCTTACTTCCAGCATCACCTCCTTATCCTTTATCGAAAGCAACATGTGTGTCCTCCCATTCTTCTCTAGGGTGTATGTGTTCATTCTCCCATCATGAATCACATTTTTGTCATATTGCCATGGTCTACCCAGCAATAGATGAAAAACATCCATGGGAATAACATCACATAGAATATTATCATTATATCCACCTATTTTGAATTCAACCAAGCATTGTTTAGTAACAGTTACCTGGTGTCATTTTTGTAGCCATGAAACTCTGTATGGGCTTGGATGATCAGTCGTCTCCAGCTCCAGCTTCTCTACCATCTCTTTAGATATGAGATTATCCATGATACCACTGTCTACAATGACCTTGCATACCCTTTCCTTGGTCTTGCAAGAAGTCCCAAAGAGTCTGGTCCTTTGGACTGAACTTTCCACCTCCTTCTCGGGTGTCAAAAGGACTTTTCACATCATGAGCGATCTTCTACCTTCAGCGTCTTTGGCCTCAACATCCTGCCTCTCTGCTTCGGTGATGTGAGCTTCTCCAATGTCCTTCTTTTTCTCTAGACACTCGTAAGACTTGTGCCCATTATTTCTGCATGTGAAGCATGTGATTACTCCACCTCTTCCTCTTCCTCTGCCTTTGGTACGAGGAAAAGTGTTTGCGTCAGCATAATCTCCCCTCTACTCATTATGTTGTCCTTTCAGTTCAACGTATGGCCCTCTCTGTGAGGTTCCACCTCTCTTAGTACGAGTCTGAGGTTTCTTCCATTCCTCCTTGGGCTTCTGGTATTTGTCCTAGGCAACTGCTTTACCTCTGGGATGGCTTCTGCCTCGGTCCCTCTGACTCTGTTTTCGGCTTAGCTTCTCTTCAGCTTTCAGAGCCATCTGATAAGAATCCTCCACCGTTCGGATGGTTACCATGCTCATCTAGTCCTGGATATCATATCTCAGGCCATTCATGTACCTGGCAACTTTCTCATCATCGCTTTCTCGATGACCTGCCCTGATGTTTAGTCGATAGAATTCCTCAGTGTATTCTTTCACTGTCATCAACTTCTGTCTCAGATTTTGCATCCTCCTGAATAGAGTAATTTGATAATCTCTCGGGATGAATTTCGCCTTCATCTTCACAATCATTCAATCCCAACTTTTAATTTTCTGCTTGCCCTTGCAGTGTCTATCTGCTTGTAGCTCGTCCCACCATAATGTTGCATGTCCCTTCAAGCATGTGACAACATGCTTGACTTTCTTATCTTCTTCGACATCTTCATCGTCGAAGCAAGTATCAAGAGCTCTAATCCAATCTAGAATCTCTTCCGCATCCAAGTTTCCCTCGTAAACTGGAATGACCATTTTTGCCTTTGCACCCATCCATGAAATAGCTTTAATTAGACGTTCATTGGCTGCATCCTCCACTACAACTTCTTCTTCTCGTTCAACCTCGATTTCTCTCTCAGAATCACTAAGATCTCCTGCACTAGCGGTGCGCCTTTGCACTGTCTCCATGTCTTCGAGTCTTGCTTGGAGATCACACATTTGTCTCTCCATTTCTGGATTGGTTACCTGCCTGCCTCTTCATCTCTGCACTTCCTTATCCTCTGGATCGGGTGACTGTGTGTCCCTTCTCCTGGGCGGCATGGTGAATTCTCCTCTTTTCTGCTACAGAAAGCAAAGAATCTTTTTGAGCTTTGATACCACTCTGACGCAGCCGCGCTCCTCAGTGCATGCCCACTCACAAGATCTTCTTCTTCTCACGGCCTGAAGAACTCAAACGTCCTTCTTTTTCCCTATCGGGAAATCCGCACCCATAGAATTCTCCGTGTGATCCCCTCTCTTTGCTTATCGGGGAATCAGACTTCGCGATTTCACGATGTCAAAGGTCGAACACTGGGATTTTGAATCCCTGAGACCCGATGACCAGTCAACGCTAACTTTTCTATTTCCTCTATCGAAATTTTCCCTATCGCAATTTCGGCACTTGCAATAACAGGAAACTCGTCTTACCAACTCCCGATGCCCGATACGCCGAAACACCGATGCACCTGTGCGAGTTGACTATTCAATGGTCCCGTCACTTGATCAGGATATCGGACTTCGCAGGATCGCAAATCCTGATGTCAATGTCTCAGCACTTCTCACTGTGAAACCCCAATGACTTATGCCACCTATCTTCCACTAACTCCTGCGGTCCCACACTGGTTACGTCACCATCGGGATATCGCGTTTCGTGATTCCAAGTTGCAAGAATACTCTGTCCTCGAAACTCCCGATACTTCGAACCCCGAATTCCTTGGACCTTATGCCACTCGTCCCCAATGATGGACGATTATGATCTGTCGAGATATCGTGGATCGCGATATCGCAATTCCTGTCGCAATACTTTGGAGGTTCGATCCACGAAACCCCAATACATGATATACATGTAGATCCCACGGTCCTGGCTGACCTGGATTGACGGCTCTGCCCCTCCTGAGCTTAAACCTTCGGAAAATACACTATTTTATCTCCCCTACATGCTCGCAAGATCTGATGGTTCATGGAGATTCATGGATTCTCCTCTGAGAATATCGATCGTTCGTTCCTTCCGGATGAATTCTGCGAAAGGACTAAGTGTTCCTACCCACGGAACTCGTTCGCCTGCTTGCAAACTTGCAGCACCTGCTTGAACGCTTCAAACACAAATTCTCTATTCAATCCTTTGACGAATTCAAAGACTCTATCCTTCCTGAGCTTTTCTATGACCCTGAGCCTTAGAAAAGCCTCCTTGCACACACTCCTTGTGGAAACCCTTCAACACGTCTAAGTGTTGAAATCTCTTTCCTCTGTGCACACCTGCAGCAACAGTTTTTCAGCTTTTCACTTAGGTTCACAACCCTGAGTCTTTTACCTGGCCTGCGCACTCCTTGGATGACCCTGTGCCCAACCTGCACCTTCGAGGAAATGAGAACAAAAACTATCTCTATTTGAACCCCTCTGTCAACGCACTCCTTGCGGACAAATTCGACTACACGCCTTGTAGGAATTCTCTGGCTCAAGTAGAGAAACAATTGAAACTCATTCCTTCTTCCCTTCAGACTTCAAACTCAACATGAAATCACATACACAGCATATAAAAGCAAATGTATAACAGGAAAAACAACCACTCATCAACATAGCATTCAACACACATACACAGAGAATAACACAAAAGCCATGAATCTGAATCAATTTCTTTTATTAATTCAGGATCTGTACATGGGTGTTCTTCTATAGTTCTCTATATGCTCTTGCTCTCCCTCTTCTCTTCTATGCTCAGGCTTATGTTACAATGATACAATGAGGGTGTCTATATCCGTTTTCCCTCCGTCTTTCTAAAACTGTTTAATCTATGAATTAAAATCCTATCTACCAGCATTAACTGTATTTAAATGCCATCTATCTACCTAAGGACGAGAGCTATCCACTCAAGGTCCGTTACAATACATAAATGTGCCTCATTAAATTATCACATTATTGTCTGTGCAACAGTTTCAAGGTGTTTTTTTTTTTCAAAAATTTGTGCTGGCCTGTCCAGCTGTCTTCCACTTCCGCGCTGGCTTGCTTGATGAGTTGGCGATGCTCCTGCATCACAACCTTGTAGGTTGATGTGTTTTAGAAGAAGGAGCATTATTATCTTTATAGATGTTAGGATTGGTCCTTCTAGTAGCCATAGCCATATTTTTACTTTCAACATTTCTTGCCACCCTAAATGCATTCTCCAATGATTTGGGTTCCCAAAGGTGAACCTCATGTTGAATGTTATCCCTTAAGGTTCCAATGAATACATCAATCAAGTTCTCATCTAGAATATCTATTACCTTTATATTCAATCTTTGGAAGTTCTCAATGTGCTCTGTAACTAAACCCTTTTGCTCGAGATTTATCAATTTGCTAAAGAAGGTATTTCTCCTTGTATCCTCATAGTGTGCTATAATTTATTCCGTGAGAATTGTCCAAGTGACGAGTGATTTATGAGAACAAAGACATCTATACCATACAAATTTATTGGGTTCTAAATATAAAGAAGAAATTCGTACCTTTTGTGTATGTGGAACATTATGTAGATCAAAGAATTGCTCCATCTGAAGTATCGATGTGATAGGGTCCTTACCATCAAACTTCCGCATATCGATCTTAGGAATGTGGTTGGTATTCAACCCAAAGTTAGAGTTTCTTTATTATTGATTCACCTTCCTTGTGTCCTTATCATGAATTTCATGGGATACATTTTCACTTTCAGGTGTCCTCTCTATTACGAATTTTTTCAATCCTTCCATGATCTCCTCTTTTAAACCATCCATCTTAGTATTTATTGCCTCCAACTTAGCTTCCATATCTTGTAGTTCATATTTTGTTACTATCTTCTTTTGTAAATAATTTATGTCCATACGCATTTCTTCACCTTCATCAAGATTTCAATCAGGATTTTCTGGAGGCTTATTTGGTGTAGAAGTTCCCTTTTTGGGTGGCATGTTGGCCAAGTATCACTTTTGAACCTTGATTTTGAGGTGGTTCTGCTAGACAATCTTTCTTCTGCTGTATCTCCATAGTTTTAGCCCTTATGGGTATGAAACTTTATTTTTTGTAGTTCTCTGATATTTCTTCTCTGTAATGCCATAGGTCTGATCAAAATTGGATGTTCCAAGTGGAATTTATAGTAACTTCCCCACAACTTGCTGATTTTTGTCCTTTCTAGGTGATATAACTTGTACAGCATGCCCCGCCCAAAATGAATTATATAAAATTATGAAACTCATACCATAAATACTACAGACTGTCCACTATCCAATGAAACTAGTCTCACTCAATTTGGATACTCTAGGAAGAAGTTATTATTGTTTTACCTGGAACACCTTCTTGAGACTAGTCAATAGGACTAGTCAGATACCCTATCTTCCACGGGGTGTATCTACAAATTTAAAATGACCCAGAAGCTCAAATTGTTTCCATAGATACCTTACTCTTTTCTGTAAATATCCTCTAGAATTCAGGGTCTAAAACTTTATAGAAAATTGTTTATAGCGAAAATTTCGCAATGACTTAATTCAGGATCATTCCAGAACCCTATATTGCACAGGATGTATCTCCGAAATTATAAGGCCTCAGGAGCTGAAAGTTTAGCCCAATGTACCTTGATCTGTCTACTAAATATCCTCCAAGTCATTCCATTTGAAACATTGTAGAAAAAAAGTTATAGAGAAAATTCCAAGGTGTCTCAGATGTAGCAGCGAAACCCCAAGACCTTGAGCTCTGATACCATATGTTAAGAACCAAATATCAATATAGCATAGAAAAACCTCAGAATAAGTACTCAATGCATTGAAAAATAGAGAAAATCAGATAATAATCCTCTTCAAGGGGGCAACCTCCTTATGCCCAAATAAATGTACAATTACAAGATGATTCAAAATGAAAATGTCTCCTTGGTATATATAGGAGACTAGGAGGTATAGTTACAACTAATGGACTAAAGCCGAAATAAATAAAATAATGTTACTAATATAATAAGATCTAATTAAAGGGTGATGAGCCACTATTTATGGCTTAACATAAAATTTGTAAATATGATCACCTTACCCACTTGTGCCCCAAAATTGAGGAAGACTCGAGGCTCATAATGCAACCACCTGTCGTGTTGACCAACCCATTTCCACATAACCAAAATATGGCCTTGGGGACCTATAACAATGGAAATGCATCGAGTGGGAGTCAAAACCCCTCTGCACATGACAATGGCCACCTATGTGTCAATATGGTTAAATCTCATATTGATGTAGACACTCAATCTCATGATTACGATTCTTAACAGATTGTTTTAGGTATAGATCCTCCTCCTCCTCTGGAAACACCTTTGCATATTGATAAGTTGAAACCTTCTCCTCATATTCCAAAAGGATTCCTTAAGCACTCTTCCCACAATCCTATTGCCAGAGCCACCCAAAATTCCTCGATTGTTGAGGATTTGGGCCAAACCCCATGCACAATTTTGGCTTTGGAGGTGCTCCATACATGTCCTTCATAGAATAATGTCTTGCTATCTACGTTAGGAGCTCTAGACCCATGTGGCTCAAAATTAATCAATTTTGATGTCACAAACGTTAATCCTCACGTACCTTACCATGTGGCCTTTCAAATCCATGTGGAATATACGAATGTTACCATCAAACATACTATAATTGATGAATGTGATTCGACATCCATGATGTATTTAGCCTATTCGAAATCCATTGGCTCTTTGCCCCTGTCTCAATCCATGACCATGTTAATTGCATTCGGTGGACATTATTTTAGACCCCACAGTATCCTTCCCACTTTCCCAGTCCAGTTAGGTGGAAATACTATGGAGGTCGAGGTCAAGGTGGTTTATGCACCTCTCAGCTACAATATTTTATTAGGGCGTAATTGGAATTACTCTATGACAACCATTGCGTCATCGGTTTTCCACATTCTATGATTTCCTCACGAAAGAAATATTGTGAAAATTGACCAATTGTCCTTTGCACATCCTGGTCCTTGCAGGATGTATTCCTCCTTGATGGGTACTTTTGATTTCGCAACACCAATTTCGTACATTAATTCCATCTACGGTGATTCTTCGTCGTCAATGAGTTCCATTCCTTTCCGTACTTCATATTTCAATGACCCTTGGACCCTAACTTCATTGACTATGTCATGCGAAGGTCATCCACACATCAATATGGCGATGCCATTGTCCACAATATAAGTTGCATATCAGGCTATTCAAGAAGCTATTGCTGACCCAGATCCTTCCTCCTCATGAACGGACGAGGTGGATCCCGTCTTAGAGCCTATATGGATCGTCCAATCATATTTTTCACATGATTTCCATGATGATACTTTACCCTTGGATGAATCCATATTAGAGGCCATGTCTGGTCCTGATAGGCCTTGGGACGATATGCATCATTGATCATATTTTCTCCTAGATCTTGTGAGGATTGAACAGGATGAGTTTAGGTCCACCCTGAGTGAGATGGTTGGTCATGTCATGGTTCCGTTAGATACACATGTTATTTATTCCAAAGGGAACATGGATAACATTTCTCCTACCATCGCAATCAACATCTCTTGAACCCTTGGTAAAATTGAAAACATATGTATCGGTGCAGATTGTTTGCCTGAGGAAATTCATATCTACACTGATCTTTTCAAGGAATTCTAAGATGTATTTTCTTGGTTGTACTAAGAGATTTCGGGGATAGACCCCAAAATTGTCGAACATGAAATTAAAACTTATCTGAATGATAAACCTATTCGAAAACATCTTATAGTTGTTAATCCTAGGAAGGCCCCCACTATTAAGGAAAACGTAGAGAAGTTTCTCAATGTTGGGTTCATCTACCTGATTCACTTGACCGAATGGGTGTCCAACCCTATTCCCATAGATAAGAAGAAAGGAATCGTCCATGTATGTATGGATTTTAGGGACCGGAACAAAGCATGTCCTGAAGATAGCTTCCCCATTCCTTTTATTGACCAGATTATTGATGAGTGTGCGGGAAGTGAAGTATTTTCCTTTATCAACAGATTTTCAGGTTATAATCAAATTCAAATCAAACCTGAGGATCAAAACAAGACAATGCTTATTTGTCCTTGGGGTAACTTTGCATACCAAAAAATTCCTTTTGTTCTAAAAAACACCAGAGCAACCTTTCAACATGCCATGATCTTTGTGTTTCATGATCTTAAGCATATTATCGAAGCTTATTTAGACGATCTCGTTGCTCACTCTCACAAGAGGTTATATTACTCGACTCACCTTCTACTATTATTTGGGATACGTAAATATTATCACATTCACTTGAACCCTCACAAATGCATCTTTTGCGTTAGGTCTGGTCATCTTTTTGGATTCATAGTTTTTTATTTGCATTTTTTGTTTGCATTTATCAAATTGAAAAACAAAAAAAATGAAATATATAAAAATCATTTCTCACTAATCTCTCAAAAGGAATATCCTAGTGGTAATGGCATCTCATGGTCCCCTCAGTAGTCAATCCCTCCATAGGGGTAGTCATCGATGGTTATGACTTGTCGGCACCACTAGTGAAACAACTCATCGTTGAAGGGAATTGGCACCTTACCACCTCCCAACCACCTCATCACCTCAGTCCATCGTCACATGGCTGGATTGTGAATTCCATTTGGAGTAATATCTACCTTAGGGCTCAAATATAGAACCCTCTCAAAGAAAAAACTACATAGTATGGATGTGAACCCGAAGTTCTTCATTCTACCGAGTTTCCAATCCGTCAACTGGCTCTTCATGTTGGCCAATAGTGAGGTGCACCAATCATAAACCATGGGTCTCAAATGCTCCACTACATCGAACATGAGTGGCCTCGATGCTTGGTGCAATGAGGTCGACCTTGATATCCTTGTGAGTACCAATATGATGATATTTAGACTCAGGTTCTCAATATCCCTGATAGGGAGTTGGCTCCCTACTTTCTTTGTACCCACAACATAGTGGGTGGCGATGTACTCCTCCATAGTCCTCCCACCTCCAGCCCCTCATGCCTTGAGATTCACCATATCACCTCGGTGATACAATCATGTGATGAAGTATATATTATCCACTTCAATCCTCAATGGTTTTCTATCGAAATTGAAGGCATCAGTCTCTGGATCCCAATAGTTTATTAGTATATTGAGCAACCTCACTTGAGCCGTCATTCCTTTTATGGCCAAACATTTATAGAGCCCGCATCTTTGAAAATATTGTTGGGCACTCACATCTCTTTCTACTACTACATCAACCTCCTCATGCTCCCTTTCCCTCCACTCAATCACCATCCTGCAAAGGAAAGACCAATTTTTGAGTTAATTATTTTTAAAAACTTGTTTGTGGAGATATATGTGGGTTACCCTAATGATAGTCGTGTATAGGGCTTCATATACACAAGAAGACCTTTTTTTTCCTGCATACATGAGGTTGTGTACGTGACCTGATGAACTGCAACCCACGTACACACTATTTTCTAACTTACGACCTCTAATATTAAAAAATTGGGCACGGAAACTAAAATTTAAACCATTGCAATGGAAAGAGAATGGGATAGTCACTTACATGGTCTAGATGGTTTCCAATTCTGTTGACTGTAGCTCCCGCAATAGTCACTAGAATATCGTGGGTAAAATGGCTTCAAAAGCACTATGTGGGTGAAAAACTCAAATGGTATGGGTAAAAATTCTTATTTTTTACTATTAATAGAAAATTTTTACCCACTTTATACAATTTTACCCTATCTTTTCTATTTTTAACCTTATGGACTAATAACAGAGTGAAAGACCTAGTTTGAAGTGGTTTTGTCTAGGTTTTTTTATGGATTTCCAGTGTCACAATGCCCGTTTGTGTCCCTGATGGGTATATTCCATCATCGGCATATAGGATAGGTTCTCACCCCACTTTTCATTTTGGATCATCCTATGACCATGATTTACATGCCCTAGATACAAACCCATTTCTTAGCGATGCAAATCCTTCTCACTGCTACTAGAAGTGTAGTTATTAAGTGGTAGAAGCTTACCAAACATGGGTAACCTAGTTAGAACACTTTTTTCATTTGGTGCCCATGCAGAAGTTGCTCCATACGACCAAGAGTTCCTTGTAGTCCCAATATGAATTTGTGGTCGAACCCCATTTTCTTAATCAATATCATTCTGACCACTACCTATGGAACTCCGACCAAGTCTTGGTTAATCTCTTTTTCGAATCCCGAAAAAATGAAAAGATTATTGAGTGAACTTGTCTCTTTCACACTCATTAAATGTCTTTGAAAGGATTTATATTTTGGTATAATTTTAACCCTTTTCCGAACCAAGTATATTACTTAAGAAAAAGGAACACTCTAGTCACCATTGGCTAGAAGAGTTCTCCTGTGTATTATTTTATACCTTTTTAGGCCTAGGGGACTAACATCTACAAAAAAGGACACTTGTCGAGTTAAGTTGTAATCACATTCCATTATCCTGCTTGCATTGTTGAGCCTAATGCAGGCTCCTTCTTTCTTGTTATAAGCCTCTTGCCCCAACAATTCTCAACATTAGCCAAGCAGTGCCTTTTGTATATCGTTTGCAGCTTGACACCCTTTACCCTTAGAGGAAACATCCACCTAAGTGTCTATGCCCCACATGTATTTCCTTGCATTGAGAATAGGTATGTTCCACTGCTTCAAACTAGTTTCTTATTTGCGACACTCATTTCCTCTCATGTATCGTAACATTTCTTTTACTATGAAAATACCAAAAAAAATACGAGCGGGAAAATAATATTATCTCCTATCGGTAGCATTTGTGTTTCCTTTGAACATAGCACAAAATCTTGAATCCATTTCATCCAAGTTTTGGGTTTAGCATGACTTTAGGAAGCTGAGCTCGTTACTTAGAGTCTACTCCTCCAACCGTTTATTCTTCCAATCCCTATGGAGAGTTTGTTGATGCCTCCTGCATCGGAAACTTTTGTCAATGATCAGTGATAAGTCTATGTTGCTTGAGTTATCCATCTGTTTCATTCTCTTTTTCAAAGAAAGCATAAGCTTGTGTCGACCATTCCTCGGAACTCTTGACTTTGCATGTCGGCCATACCCTTAGTGAATCCCATAATCACATGAAGTTGTTGTCCTACCTTGCATTTTGGGCATACTTTCATCATTGGTAGGTAACCTTGAACCCAACATCTAAAATCTCCTCATTAGTACCTGACTAGGGGTTTTCCCTTGTGCTCGATGGCAAGAAATCTATTCACACATTGCAATTCATGTAGTGTCTTATATTCCATTAGCCCTATTTGTGGTTTTCTCTCCTTTGTCGACAATTTTTATTATTAGTTGTTATTCATAGGCTATGTTTCATGTACTACTTGCATCTGGTGCATGCGAGAGATGCACATGATCGTTGGCTCGTGAACATCCTATTCGTCTATAATCCTCCTAATTATCAAGCTATTGCCTTTTTCCTCATGCTGGATGATAAGAGATTCCTTAATTGTCTCCTTTCAGTGGGTCTCCTTCCATAGACATCATCTCATGTATTCTAGAATCAAGATCTAGAGTCTTATGAGTACCTAGAGGCTTGCAGTCATTAGTGCTAGTTTCTCCCACCATCGACAGTTGGGAATACATCAATGTCTCTTGATTGATGGATTCTTCAAGTGTTCAACCGCAACACCCTTATTCACACTTTTTGAATGTACTCGGTGCCTTGACACCTAATTTCATTATCGGTGGGTTGTCTTGCATTTGTTAATGATATACCTTAATGGGAGATAATCAAACGAAGTCTCATTGTGTTCGACTTCAACTCCTATATTCACATAATGTAGACTTGCACCTTTAAGGTAGTGTAGAAGACCTCCAACTTACAATAGCAACCCCCATATCTCTTGTTGTCTTTCATCAAACCAATACCTATATGACTTTAGTGATCATGGAAGATCAGATTGTACTCCATTACATACAGATATCTCCGGTTGACTTTGAGACTGGACTCCACTGTTTCTTGTTCATGACTATGAAAACCTATGGCATTTTTTCCCCACTTTGTACTTCCTGTTCATGTCCATGAACAACTATTTGATATATATCCACATGGATCTATAGTGTAAGTCAGATTGGTAGCCATGTGTACAAAGTCAATATGAATTGTAATATTCTCATGAGTAACTAGTACTTCTAGTTGAGTCTTCATTACTCCACTTCTGGGAATTATAATGTATTTCAACCATCATAGATACTCCTTTGACCTCACACATTAGGGGGCATCTATTATAGAAAAAATTTCCACACTCCATGCATCTTGCTTTGATGGCCTTCCATTTCCCTCTACAGACTTAATTCCCCCTTTTTTCTCACCCCAGAGCTAAAAAGACATATTTTTGTCCATAAACATGACTTACTAGTTATAAAACTTGTGTATACACAGTTTTCTCCATTATATATCACATACATCGGGTTTGGTGCTCAAAAAATAAAAAAATATGTCACGTTTCCATGCCATGTCATGAGATCCATAATCCTTTACCTTCCATATACTGGAAATGCTCCGACTCAACCCTTCAATTCCATTTGAAGACTATAAATTGAGCCATATACAAGCCTTGAGGACATTCATCACATTGAGAGAAAAGACACTCTGGAGAAATTTCACCTCATAATTGAGTTTGCATCCATTTGTCCTTGAAGTCTGAACTTCTTGTGTTTAGCCCCCAAGCTCTTCCTATCTTGATATGGAGAACTTCATTGACTCCTACTTGTGAGATTGCCTTTGTGGGGAATTGAAGTGGTGGAGACCTACATAGAGGGACTTAGTTTCTCGATTCCAATATGTGTCGTTACAGAAGTTTGTCACCTATGTACTGAATCTGTTGATTACATCAATATAAAGACTCTTTTCTCATCCAATTGATATATTGCAAATATTCGTATTACTTTCCATGGGCGTATTTGTTATGTATGTTAATGGATTATGCTAACATTATGTATCATTTCCACATGCTTGCATATAGTGGTTGGTGTGGGTATAAATCTTTGGGTCGCGTGTTCAATGATGGTATTCTTTGGGCGTCTGGACGAGGTAGGTTTCTATTGTTCTCTTGTTAGAATTTTCATTTATATAGCATACTTGAGATTAAAGCTGGTTTCTAGGTGTCGTTTTGTCTGTTGTGATTTTCCCCTAGGCTTAGAGAGATTTTCCACATAACAATCATTTGCATCTTGAGGCCCAATGTCACCCTTCTAGGGCACATCACCCTTTTGAGGGTTTTATCTTATATAATTTTTATATTTGTAAGTTGTAAAGGAAAATAAAGGGGGTTGACCCTCTTTTAATTTGTTGTTGAC
>ML784755.1:723877-749806 GCA_009831015.1 Picea engelmannii | reverse complement strand
CACAATTCTTTCACCAATTCTCCAATGAATCTTGCTTAACCTTTTCCATGAGAATTCCATCAATATATAGGAGAGAATGAGATGGTTACTTAGATAAGAATGATCCCACAATATTAGGGAATCCAGTATAAGGATAACCATTCGAATGCCAACCCATTCTTCTAGAAGATTCCCTTCTAGAAACATTGAGAATTCATCTTTTTCCATGCTTTAGAGAAGGTTTGTACCCTAGCTATGTTACACAGTGTGAGAATTTCGCACCTCAGTTTAAGGCATCCTGCGAGAATCAGGTATTCTCGCACCCTGGGATACTAGCAACCTGCGAACTCTCTTCAAAAATGAGTTTTCTGAGAAGAGATGAATATAACTTTTCTCAGGAGAAATTTCTTATGAGGAGCCTGAGTACACCATCATCAATACACCATCATGATGACCAAAATCATGGGTAACAGAATACCCCCCAAAGTATGAGGTTGGAACCAGTGACAGTCGAAAGACTTTGTAAGCTGCATGTGTGTGTCGGAAACCAGGAGCACACCTAATCGAAAACTTGCAAACACCCAAGCATCTGCAGAATATCATATATATCAATTCTGAGGTAGGCATTCCCATACTCAGATCACAAATGGATGACAATTGTAGACATGGGTCATGGCCACCAATCATACACTGTGGATCCATGCCGTCAAAATATAGCATAGCCACCAGGAATACACTATGGATCTATGCGAGAAATTTCAAATTAAGATGACATAGCCAGGAGACATACACAGTGGATCTATGTGTCGCAAATTATACATACTCCATCCCAACCTGGACAAAGAGATGATATCTAGGGTCTTCAATCTCGTCGTCCAAAAGTACGAATCTAACCATGTGATTACATGTGTTGAAGTCGAACATGGCAAAAACCACTTGATTATCGGTCATTGATGAAACCGTTAACAAGTGCGAGGGAAATCACCATTGATGTCAATGACTCCCAAGGTACTCTAGTACAATCCATCGAGTGTGAATGAGTGAGTTGAAGTTGAACAACCGATGGAATTTTTCAATCAGGGGTCAATGATGTAAACCCACTGTCGAAAGCGAGGAAACCTGCCATTAAGGCATGCAAGCTCCAAGGTACCAAAGAATTTCTAATTCTTGATTCCAGATAATGAGCTGAAGTCGATGGAACAAAAATCGTCACAGGAGGGCCTTGATGTATCCCCCGTCAATGACACGAAATGAGTAACAGATTTTGAAGGTGAAACAGAGTATGATGTAAATTGAACTGGACACAGGGAAGGCCGACATGGAGAGAATGGACAAGTGCAGATGGTTGACTCAATAGATGTTTCAGATGGACTTCTCTTGAACATATGAATGACATGACCAATGATTTGGCAGCATTGACTCAAAGACGACACAGGGAATGACCTTGTAGCAAATCAAATGAGAGACAAATGGATATCCCAAACTGGCTTCAAATATAATGAATGGGGGGTGTCATGTTCAAGAGCGACACTTACTGCCAATCAATATGAAGATGATAACATATCCCTTTCCCAAATTTCCCCGACCATTTCTGGCGAGTACCTCTTTATTTTTACGCAAGCTTGAGGAGGATAACATATGCTTGTTGATATAAGCTTATCCTTCGGATAATTACTTCGGAGTATGTTTAGCGAACCCTAAGAAGGAGTGGTTTGGTCCCATTATGGCTCTGTCGATGTTTGTTTAACGAGTCCAAAGATAGAAAACTAGAAGGTTTTTCATGATTATAGAGTCTGGAAAAACACTTAAAAGAGAACTCTCTCAGTTCCATTTTTGTAAAATAGTCTGATGAGACCGAAAAAGAGATAAATTATCGCTCACCAGACGCTTTCTTCAGATACTTTATCGAGCGTGAAAATAGCAAGGTCGCTCAGCTATATTTTCATGTTTAGAGAGTCTGAAAAGAGATTAAAGAGAACTCTAGGGGGTTCCTTTTTTGTATAACCTTGTTGATCTCGAAAAAGTGATAAAAGTATGCTCGATCGTGTTCTCATGTATTTTTGAGCACGAGAACGGACAAAGACCATGCTCGAGGTTTTATAGAAAAACCATAAAAAACAATCAAAACATGGATGAAAAAAGAAAAATTATGTCTGCATCCCTGTATATGAACATCGAAGTCATTACACCTGCAAAAGTTACACTCAAAAGGACATTAGGGATTAGGGTTTAATAGATATATAATCATAAAAAACAAAATAACATGGTAAAAGTAAATATAAAGGAGTAAAACTCTTTTTACCATATCATTTTCACTTTTCCACTATTTGAGCTCAAAAACCCCTCTTTTACCCTCAAAGTTTGGCATCAGATCATGGGATTTACGAGTGTCCATTCGGCGAGCCATCAGTGACAATGAGGTAGGCTCTTTGTCTTCTACTCTTTCATGGTTTAATTTTGCATTTTCATTGGTTAAAATTCATTTTTTGAGTTGATTTTATGAGCCCTACTTGCGCTCAGCCATTCTCATAGGTGGGCTACATGGGACCTACGAGAATGGGTGATTCTCGCAGGTGAGCCCATAGAAGCCTGTGAGGTTCTCGCACTGTGCCCAAAGGGCACCTGCGAGAACTGCAAAGCACAAAAGTTTTTTAAGAATTTACTTAATAAAAAAGAACCAATTCATGAATAGAGTTGTTAATCCTCTTTTTGTGTTGCTTATGCAGGTAATTGGCCATCAAAATGGTTCTTGAATGGTGTGAAAGGGAGCACGAAGAAGACAATGCTATTGCCGAAAATCATCCACCCACTATTGCTGCTTTGAGAAACTATGGCCTTCTGAAGTACTTTCGTATCCCGAGCATGAGGGCCCAAGTCAGGTTATTAGAGTACCTTGTGAGTATGTGGGATCCCGATCAGCAGGTATTTCATGTAGGGGTCCACACACTGTCCTTAGACATTGAGGACATTTACTTCTTGATTAGATTATCACGGCATGGGTACCATGTGAGCCTGACTGGTAGCAGAGGTGGTGGGCTGCCTATGAGTGAGTATTATCATTTATACTGTGTTCCCGAGGCAGAGAGGAAGAAAGGGAAAGTAGCTATTTGGGGGGTACAGGATTTGACCCTCCATACTATCTTGTTCACCATAGCTCAGATGGCTGGGAGCTCTGCTCCTCATATGGTGCTACAGAGTTACTTCCAGTATGCTATTGAGTGTACTGAACCTCAGGTTTTTAGCTGGGCAGATGAAGTGTTTTGTAGCATAAAAAGGAAGTTGACCAAATGTAGACGAGGCAACCTGAAGCAATTCAAGTACGGATCTTTGTTAGTGTCCTTCTTTCTCGAGAGGGTTCCATTACTAAGACTGCAAGTTGAGTGGAATTTACTGGATCCCAGGGATCCAAGATTGTCGAGATGGTGTCAGCTCATGGCCCAGCATGTAGCTGGACCAATCATCAAGTATGATGATACCTTCTTTGACTGGCTTCAACCACAGATGTTGATGGTTGATGATTATGCTTATGCTGGGTTGGATTTACGAGGATATCCAGACTTATTCCTACCGGAGGATGCTCAGTAGGGGGAACTTGGTAAGAAGCACACAATTTTTTCCTTTTTAAATGTTTTTGTTAATTTTATCATATTCAAATGTTTTTTATTTTATATGTTTTTCCAAAGACTAAATACAAAATTCATTGTTAATGACACAGATGTTGGCCCTTATCGACCTCTTGGTACTTCTCCCATTCAGCGGTGAGGAGAGGTAGCACCAGTGCCACAATGGGAATTTGGGGATTGACAGTGGAACAAAACCTAGAGGGTTTGATAGTAGATATACCAAACATGCCTCTTGGAGAGGTTCCACGACGCGATCAGTGTCATACAGTAGGAGTGTTAGAGTCCATGAGTCGACTGCTCCGTAGAGTTGCCCGGGCAGTCATGTGTTACCGTGAATGACATCCATGACATCACTTTGTAGAAGCTATGAGCTTCAGATTTTGACATTTTGGTCTTCGGACAAAACTTTTTGTAAAAAAAAAAACTCTTTTGATCGTTATATATACAGATGGCTTCTACTGGTTTATCATGTATTGTGTGAATTGATGTGATTGATTTATAAATGATCCAAATGTCTGTCTAATACATAGTTATCCAATGCATCAATTAATGTATTTAGACATCTAGGAATATGTTGATATTCAATGTAATCAAAATAACGCTCCAAGAGGCGAATTCGCAAATACACCCGTAACAAAGTAGGACTTCGAATAGTATAAACATTACTTAACTGTAGTACTACAAGCTGAGAATCGAGTCACACAACCAAATAATGGATTCCGAGTGAGATGGCATCAACCAATAATTCAATAACGGCACTATACTCTGCAATGTTGTTGGTCGCATGGCCGAGACACACACCTCGTAAGGAGACAAGTTCATTTGTAGGGGTGTAAATTGCCCATGCAGTGGAAGCAAGGTTCTGAGTACTACGACTAGCGCCATCAACGAAGCTGATATACGGTAGCGAAGACTCTGACATCTAGAAATCAAACACAATGTCACATAAGGGCAGAGACTAGATAACGACAAAAGCAAGCTACAGTAACACACAACAAGTATGATACAATAAAAATACAAGTACTCATGCACAGATGATTTTATGCATAGTACTTCTTCAAGTACAACCCATTCCTGGGTTCACTCAAAGGGATACCATCGTAATCTACTAACTCATAAGTTCCTTTTTCCAAAACTCGTCAAATGATATAAGGACCTTGCCACATGGCTTCGAATTTTCCAGCTCCTAGAATATCTTGATCTTGATCATAGAGGAGAATGAGATCTCCTTCGGAGAAAACATGAGGCTTGACATGTTTGTCCTATTGGGCCTTGACACATTTCTTCTAAGCTTCTATAACTAGGGTAGCATCGCATCGAGTTTCATCTAATCGCATAAGATACAATAGACGTTCTTCCTCAGCATAAGTGTTTGGTAGGAGTTCAACAACTAGTTTTAAAGAGGGTATCTTGCATTCAATCAGGAGAATAGCTTCCAAACCATAGACTAACCGGAAAGGTGTAAACCCAGTAGCAGATTTGGCAGATGTCCAGTAAGCCCACAATGCCGAAAACAACATTGTGTGCCAACTTGTTTTGTGAATCCCTATCATTTGTCGAAGCATAGTTATGAGAACTTTGTTAATTGCTTCGACTTGTCCATTGGCTTGTGGGTAATAGGGCATTGAGTTATCATGGCGAAGACCCAACTTTTCAGTAAGTTCGGACATCATGAAGTTTCTGAAGTGGCTACCGTGATCAGTGATGATAGCTTGGGGAACACCAAAACGAGCTATGATGTGATTAAAAATGAATAATGTTGTGGTATTTCCAATGTTTTCAAATGTCAGCATCGCCTCAGCCCATTTCGTAAAGTAATCGATGGCTACAATAATGTAACCATGCCCCCCGGTTGAGTGAGGGTGACATGTCATGAAATCGATGCCCCATTTCGTAAAGGGACCAACTGAGACCACAGGGTGAAGAGGAGAAGGATGTGACCATATCTTCTGATTATAGGTCTGGCAAGCATGGCATTTTTGAACGACGATTATGCAGTCGTTAAATAAAGAAGGCCAAAAATACCCTGCTCGTAAGATCTTCTGGGCAGTAGCATACCCAGACATATGACCACCACAGGCTCCAGAATGGTAGTCATTCAGAGCTTTATCAGCTTCATCGAACGTTAGGCAACGTCAAAAAACAGAGTCAATTCTCCGATGATAAAGAGTATCCCCGAGGATAATATATTGATGAGCTTGATAGCATATGCGACGTCAGTCAGTACTAGACAAAGTTGGCTAGAAAGTCTGGGTTTGGAGATATATAATGATATCACCATACCAAAGATCATCTATGCTGATAAGGAAAAGATATTCATCGGGTAATGAATCAGTTGCTACATTTTCCGTTCCAGAATGGGGAAAATCGCATATCAACTTAGCAAAAACTAACGACTTCTTGGACTTGGTGTGTTTGAACTCCAAGTCAAACTCCTGGAGTATCACAATCCATTTGGAGTATTTTCCCCCTAGCAATTGACGTGTCAAAATGTGTTGCATAGGGTTGCAATGAGAAATCACTATAGTCTTGCGCGAGAGGATATAGTGTCAGAAGCGTTGGATGGCGTGGACGGTAGCCAAGGCCAGTTTTTCGACATGTAAATACTTGATTTCAGTAGGCGTTAGACTTCGACTCAAGTAGTAAATAACATGTTCGTTGTTAGCATCATCCTCTTGGATGAGAACCATACCAATGGTGTAATTTGAGGCAGCAAGATAAAGGAAATAATCACGACTGTAATCGGGGGGGGAAGAGAAGTGGAGCACACATTAGGGACAATTTCAAAACCTCAAAAGCATTGTTGGCAATGGTATCCCAGACAAACTCTGAACCCTTTTTGAGGAGCCGTGTAAATCCATGAGTTATCTTGGCATAATTTTGGATAAAACGACGAATAAAGTTTGCTTTCCCCTGCAAACTTTGCAACTGGCGAAGAGTAGAAGGAGGATGGAGATTAAGGATCGCCTCAAACTTTAAAGGATCCACACGGATCCCTTGACGTGAAATGATAAAACCTAGAAGGTGGCCGGATTCCACACAGAAAACGCACTTATGAGGATTCAAACGTATACAGTAGAACCGACAGTGAACGAAAATGGCTAGGAGGTGGGTTGGGTGATCGATTCGGCGCATTGAGTTAGTGGGTAAATCATCCAAATATGGTTCAATGATGTGCTTGATATCATGGAAAGCATAAGACATAGTACGTTGAAAAGATGTGTCAGCTTTCTTGAGACCAAAATGAAGTTTCTGATAGGTAAAAGTACCCCAAGGACAAATAAAAGAAGTCTTATGTTGATCCTCGGGAACAATGTTTATTTGATTATACCTGGAGAAACCATCCATGAGAGAGAAGATTTCACTTCTGGCACAATCATCGACAATCTGATCGACAAAGGGGGTAGGAAAGTTGTCTTTGGGACAAGCTTTGTTGATATCCCTATAATCAACACATACACGAATTATGCCTTGTTTCTTGTCAATTGGGACAAGATTGGAAACCCAGTCTGTGAGAGCCACCGGATAAATAAAGCCGGCTTTAAGAAGTTTCTCGACTTCGAGCTTGATAGCAACTGCTTTACGTGGGTGAACTGGATGAAGGTGTTGTCGGGCAGGTTTAGCGTTGGGGTATATCTTTATCTCATGTATCACAATATCAGGGTCGATACCCGACATTTCTTCATAGCTCCATGCGAAGATGTCACGAAAATATTTAAAAAGGGATGTGTAGGTGATGACTTCGTCAGAAGAACACGAAGCTCCGATATGGACATTTTTGACAATCCCAGGTTTGATGGATATGTCAAGGGGAATAGTGGGCGAGATATTGCTTAAGTTCCCTTTCGAAAACACATCGTGTGCAGACTTAGGAATGGTCGAGATGACGACAACGGTCGACAAGGCTGAGATCCATTGGTAGTTCTCAAGAGTATGTTTCTCCAAAAAGAGGATGGAATGATGATGCCCATCGTCCCAAGGGGTGTCCTCCATGATAGGCATGATCATCTCATCTGTGGGAAAAATGACACGAAAAGGATCGGGAGACAACTCATCAAGAGAGTGGGTAGAAGGCATTGTCGATTGAATGGCCTGATAGGCGGATTTGACCAGACTTAACGGCATTGCGTCGCCATAATGAAGATGATCTCCAGGGTCAGGTACTATCCAGGAGTCGTGAGACGCAAGAAGTTCGTGAGGCAAGGTGGAGATCATGTTGATGGAAGCAACAGACGAGTGTGGAACATCGGGTGGTGGAATGGGGAAAGTACCCATTAATGAAGAGTCCTTGAGAAGGACTACATTGACGTTCTCATAACCCGGTGGGATTTTAACGATAAATGGTACGTTGCCAGTACGGGTATCGGAATTTAAGAAGGCTAGTTGGTCGACAGTGGCAACCTTACCTTGATGTGGGAAACGTACCACATGGAAAAGGGTCGACACAACTGCATGCATGGAATCGATCCAGCTGCGGCCAAGAAGAAGATTATAATCAAGGGGAGCGTCAAAGACTTCCACTTCTACTTGGACAATCTTGCCTTCTAACGTGATGGGAAATGAAGGAAGGACACCGTAGGGCTTAAAACCGTAGCCATTGAAGGCTTTAAGAGTGTTTTGGGATTCATTCGAAGAAGGAGAACCAATAGCTTTCCAACAATCAAGAGACATAACACATGTCGAGGCACCCTCATCGATAACAATTCGGCAAATGTTTTTGTCAGAGACAATCACTTGGATCTGGAACACAAGTTGAGGGGGTAACCTTGGAATGTGATCTTCCAATTCAAAGATTATTAAATTTGTATCCGTCAGATCAATTCCACCGATATCTTTCAACAGTGCCTTCCGTTGTGCGGGACAAGTTTGAAGGACTTCAAGGGCTGACATCGTAGAAGGTGCTTGGGCCAGATCTTCAACAATCTTGTAGTTCTGGGCTGCACGAGCATGAGGATTGAAAGCTAATTTTCGAACGATGCCCTTTGGGGGGGGTCGTAGAACTGTTTCAAGTCTTGGTCGTTTGAGATGAAGAGGACCATTGGTAGGTGGAGTCGCAGGAGAGGGTTGTACCAAGGAAGGAGGTAGATCATCAACCTTCTCTTTAGAGGGAGAATAATCTTTGGCTCGAGTAGTGAGTGCAACGTCGCTCTGCTTTGAATCGCCAGTACGCATCAAAGCATAGGATGTAGTGGAAGATGAAGGTTGGTCATGAATGACCAACTGAGTCTGTTATTGAGACGAAAAGGGTTGGGACAAAACGGTCGGAGCAGGTGATTTTGGAGCTCCTTGAAGGAACTTAGTGACCTCGATGCGTCGTGGACAATCCTTTGTGTAGTGATCATTACCACATATAAGACAAGGGTATCAAGGTTTGCGCTTATCCTGGTCTTCAACATGTGTAGTTTTGGTTCTCTCTGCTTGAGAAGTATTTTTGTCCTCTTTATTCTTACCTCTCCCCTTTTTAGATTTGTTTTTACTGGCTGGGGTATATTGAACTGCATTTACCTCAGAAGTCTTGTCGGCGGGAGGGACAGGAGACAGAGCATTTTGAACATTAGATGAAGCAGGTTTGGGGTTTTTGCTTGAGGCGGAGTGTGGTTGGGCCTGGAAAGTGCCAATCACACCGTTAGCTGCATGCGAGGCAGCTGGAGTAGTTGAAGTTATGGAAGTGGAAGGACGAGGTAAATCAGGTAGTAAATCGTAAAGGGTACCCGTTTGCGAGTAAACGAGGTCAAGATATTGAGCACGACTTATATCCTTTTCTTCTATGACCACTCCACCCATGGAAATGTCATGACTGATGTCATTCACAAATGATTTGGTGAACCATTCTTCCAGCAACTGATCGGGGAGTTAGAGTTTAATAAGACGTTTTCGTCGTCGCCACTCATGAATGTGATCCGATATATGAGTGGCCTTGTTCTATTTCAAAGAAGTCAAAATCTCGGTCCCCGTGTCATAACGAATCGATAACTGGTAGTGTGTGAGGAAATTCATAGCTAGGGTGTTGAAGTCAGAGAAGAAACCTCGTGGCAATTCGATATACCACTTCGCAGCAAAACCCGTGAGAGTTCGTTGAAAAAGACATAAACAAATAGAGTCATCCATCAACGAGTTGGATGAACACCATAGGTGAAAATTCATAATGTGATTGTTTGGGTCCTCTCCCGCTTTGCCATCGAATTTTTGAATGTCTGATGGTAGCTTCGCTGGGATAGCAGGCCATTGGGGAGAGTGACGAATCGGATCATTTAAAATCCTTGAAAAGTTCGAAATATCCAAAGTGGCTATGAAGGGTAACTGTCGATTCACCTACGGGTACTGGTGGCTTTGGGGAGGAAGCCCCATCAGCAAACCAGTAGGACCATAAGCAGTCTGCATATAATGTGAAGACCCAGGTAGATTCGATGGTGGTTGAAGAGGATAGTAGCTCATAGGATTGTATCCTGGAACAGGGACTTGAGTTTGAGCATTCACCCCCCAAATGGGATTGAACGAACCTGGATATGGTTGGCCCACACTAGGGGGTATTACAGACGTAGCTGGAAACTGTTGCCCCCCAGTCGATTGAGGAGGATGTTGTATCAACTGATTCCAATACTGGGCCAAGGACAGAGGTATGTTTTTCCCATAAGTTGGGGTCAGTCCTCCCATCGAAGGTGGTGTTCCAATTGGGGGCAATGTTCCAATTGGGGGTTGTGTTCCAATTGGGATTTGCATTCCAAAAGGAATTTGTCCGTTGAGAGGGGATTGAGTCATACCACCTTGGTGAAATTGTCCATTGACGGGAATCTAGTAATTTGGTGTGAATGACGGAATAGTGCCACTAGGATAAAGACTACCAGTAGAATACGAAGAAGGTCCTCCAAAAGGGAATTGAGGGAGTGTCGGAATAAAACCGGGAAGAGAGTGCTCAGAAGAAGAAGGACCACTAGGGGAATCGGATGGGGTTTGCGTAGGAGTGGGAATGGAAGCATTCGATGCATGGTATCTAGATGGTAGTGTCAGTGTGACATTGGGCATTCGTGGTGTATTGATGGGAGCAAGACTAACCGCAGTAAACCCAGTTGGAACTCTCGTAGTATCTGTGAGATGGGCCATTTCAGCAGGGACAGTAAAGTGATAAGCGGTAGTCAACGGTACTGTCTATGGACTAGAGATTTCGAAAATCACAGGTGGGTTGATTTCAGAAATCACAGGTGATCCTGGACCAAAAAGGTCCCATCGAAAAACACCTGTAGACCAAAAAAGATCTTGGCCCTCTATTCCTGGAAAGGGTCCAACTGGTGATCCAGAAGACATAACAACTAAATCTCTGGAAGAATTCAATCACATAAACAGTCGCTTAGAATCACGGTGAAGTCAAAAGTCCTCTTGAGTATTTGTAATTCAAAAATGTTCTAGAGAGTTAGTACATTCCACTTGTGGCGTGGTGACAACTATGACCTCACTTTGCTGAGGAGAGCCCTCAGGTGTACTTGTAGGCAAGGGTTGAGAACCTTCCAGATGCTCTGGAGATAAACCCTGCATTCTATGTGAATGACGTGGAGGAGCTATTGTAAACAAGTGACAAACTTCATGAAGAAAATCTTATGGTCAACTTTGAGAAACAAACAACACACGCTAGTAAACAAAATCTAGGAAGCAACAACAAGCAAACAAGACCTTCTAATTCCGAAGTCACTAGTTGGTGATGAAATCCAATGTCGCAACAATGAGACGAGAAGGGGCTGGGCTAGGGTGGAAAGGTTACGCTGACAACCTGCTTAACGGACTTACACCTTGGTGCAATCTCCCACACATAATCGTGGGTATACCCTCCAAGGAGCCCGAGTGAGTTTGGTCAACGTCAATTCTAGGTACCGTGAAGACTTTCCCCTTCACAGTCACCTCATGTAAGAAACTAGAAAGATAGGCCACTAAGGTGACCACCAACAAAAATAAAGCCTGGGGGGACAGTCGACAGTCTGATCCACACGCAAGGGCAGGGTATCTAGCCCGAAATAAACTCAAAAGGCTTCCACTCATCATTATGGGTATACCTCCGAGTGATCCCCGTAATACGTGCAATCTCTACACTGATATCAACAAAGCAGGGTGAGTATCTCTGTCAATATCAATGCAACCTCATGTTTGACCCTTGTGTGAGAAGGGCTTCCTAGGACAAGATGTTGCAAATGGAATTTAACACTGCTTAACACAATATGCTATGTGTGTTTTGTGCTTTGGAGAGTGTATCTCTCTTCCTATTCCAAAGTGCTAGCCTAGCTAAATGTTGGTGTAATAGAGCCCTAGAAAAGAGTTACTAGGTAAATTTTACAATTGCGCAGTGTTATTAAGAGTTGTTGTTTACTCAAAGGAAATGGAGATGAAACTGATGTTGTATAAGACTCTAACCCAACGATGCATGGATAGGAATGAAATATATTGATTTTCGTTCAATGAATCCTATGTGTGGGAGGGAGAGAGAAGTTTTCTGGATCAAACTTTGAACTACAAGACACAATTTCCTTTAAAATGCAAATGCAACAAATCACACATCAATAACAATTCTCTATTGTTTCTTTTTCAATAATTTCAACAATTGATTTTCAGTGTTTTCGAAAACGAAAATGATTTTGAAAGAAAAGCTTTGTTCACTTTTCAAAAAGGACCTACACCATAATGGTGAGAGTACAGAAAATCAAAAACCAATGAACAAGCGATGATAAAAACCCAAACCACTCTTTCAATGAAAACAAAAATAAGAAGCAAACCAATCGATTATTTTCAATCACAGAAGAAAAGTGATCTTTCAAACAATAAGAAAATGATAAAGACCAAGAAACTCAACTTTCAACGGATCGTTGGTCCTTAACCAAACAAGCACACTCAAATTCTAAAATCAGAGAGTATGGCTTTGCCAAGAAAAGTCAAGAAACGAAAGTGAAGAACAAGTGACAGGAAGAGCCTTTGAAATCCTAAGACTATTCATGAACGAAAACGATAACAAGAAGAACATCAATCAATGGTCCAAGAAACTCTTTAGAGGCACCTAAACTGACCTGGGCAGTTGAAGATGCAAAAACTTAAATCCAAAATTTTGAAAAAAAAATGGGTTCGCAAGCTGAGAGTGTTACACAGTGTGAGAATGAGTGATTCTCGCAGGTGGCCCTCGAGCAGAGTGAGAGAACATCACAATGAACCTAAAGACAGGGTGCAAACTCAATATGTTCTCGTAGTCTACTGTGGAGTGCAATGAGAGAACCTATGAAACCAAGAAATTTTTTGGAAAAAGACACAAACTTTGAAGAGGCCTCTGGACCCAAAGGGTCTATCAGTGTATCCTGAAGACTTAGAGATTGTTATGAATAGAGAAAGGTAAGGCAAGAGAAAATGGCCAAAGAATAATACCAAAAACCACAAGAAAATGGGTTAAACTCCCCAGTGGAGTCACCAATTTTGTTATCGGACTAATCGGTAGGTGCGGACACTAACAGATCTCCCTAGATCCACCTGGATCTAGAACAAAACAGGATAGGACATAACTCTTTCCCTAAGTTTTGACCATTGAATTAGCTAGTAGGAAGGAACAAGTAACATACCTTTATATCGCTTCCTAGGGTCTATGTTTCTCCCGCTTCGCTCCAGTGCTCTCGTGAGGTCAAGACCAAGACAACACAAACCAACCAAAGTGAAGATAGTAAAATATATTCAACTGTCAACTTATGTGTATGATCAAGGAATTACACAATAAAGTGAGAATAGCTTTATGGGAAAGGGACATGCCATTGTATCATATTGATTGAAAGTAAAGATTACAGCCTGATTGCCTTGATGTCACAAGCTTCCTTTCGATGGCTCTTGGCTCCAACACACACACTTGCTCAATCATTGTATGAAGAAGATCAAATCCTCTTGATAGACTTGCTAGAGTCTCCAAGCTCCTATTCAAGCTAAGTCCTTCACACAATTCTTTCACCAATTCTCCAATGAATCGTGCTTAACCTTTTCCATGAGAATTCCATCAATATATAGGAGAGAATGAGATGGTTACTTAGATAAGAATGATCCCACAATATCATGGAATCCAGTACAAGGATAACCATTCAAATTCCAACCCATTCTTCTAGAAGATTCCCTTCTAGAAACATCAAGAATTCGTCTTTTTCCATGCTTTAGAGAAGGTTCGCACCCTAGCTATGTTACATAGTGTGAGAAGTTCACACCCCAGTTTAAGGCAGCCTACGAGAATCAGGCATTCTCGCACCCTGGGATACTAGCAACCTGCGAACTCTCTTCAAAAATGAGTTTTCTGGGAAGACATGAATATAACTTTTCTCTGGAGAAAGTTCTTATGAGGAGCCTGAGTACACCATCATCAATACACCATCATGATGACCAAAATCATGGGTAACAGGTTGACACAAGGAGTAAAAGGGCTTACACCCTTGTAGCAAGACCTTGCTAAGGTTTGTCTTCTCTAGGGAGTAAAAGGGATTACGCCCTTAGAATATTGTTAAACCCTAGCTCAAAACAAGAGACTCCATTACCCAATAGATAAGATACTAATATTGCATTGTTGATTGAATATTGTTGCATTGGTAAACGTGAATTTTGAGATATTGAGTTGTTCAAGTTTGGATTTAAAATTTTCATGCTTTAAGATATCTTGTGCCTTAAGGGCGTCTTGATTTTCCAAGTGATTGAGCTGCTATAATAAAAATTAAGCTACAACCATTAGGGATGCAACAAAGTTACTTCCTCTTACTCTTTTACAACTTTTCTACCATTGAAATTCACTTGCAATTGTTGTAATTGATCTATTTTTTAAGAACTATTGTTTTGATGACTACTTGCTGATTTTAGTGGATAGAACTTGTTGTTGTAGAATTTTTTTGCTACAGCCATAGGGTTGCTACAAAATTTTGTTTATAACACTCATTAACAACCCTCTCTGTTAGGATATTTAGACACTTAGGATTTAGTTAAGATCTACTTGGTCTAAGATTTCGTTGGGTAAAAGTGTGTTTCTTAGTGTGTTTCTTTATTATGCATTAGTATGCATTTGTAGTTAGGAAATCTGACGGTCATGATATGTTCCCAACATAGAGTGATCCAATGGTTCATACTCTCCTCGATCTTAGCGACCATTTATCTGTGTCTTATCACCCGATTGGTCCATGATCTCTATTTAAAGAGCATTGAGGGTCATTTTTCGATGATCGATTGTGAGAAACTCTCTTGTAAAATCTCTCTATAATCTTTTTCTTTTGCATTAATAAACTGTTCCAAGTGGTCGCGTTGGATGGGGTTATGGATGTTTCCCCATAGGGGTTTTACCACATGAAAACATCAGTGTGTTGATATTTGATCTGGTTTATGTGAGTGGTTACTGAAGGTGTTCGTCCTTTCTTGGAATAACTATGTTGTCGAACACTCTCTTGCTATCAAAGTCTTGGTTTAAACTTTGGAATATTTTCTACTAATTGCTAGCTTTATTTTCCAACATTACGCATTTGATTTTAATGGTTTAATTTGCAACTATCATAGTTTCTTTATTTCTAATATATATTTCCACACTACTGCAATTTTGGGACACCATAGTTTCTTGTTGATTCCCCACTAGTTTTGAGGCTTATATCATTATCTATTGTCTTCTTTTTTTTTGTCTAACATTGTTTTTCATGTACACAATCTTGGCAACCATTTACCATCTCCAAAGAATTTATCCTCAACCCTCATTCTCATCCTTGACCTTGAATGATAGGGGTATTCTTCAAGCTCCTTGTTTCTTCCTTTGCAATCACCCTAGGGTCACCTGAGAAGCCTCCCTTGTGTTGGACTTGTCCTTCACTAAAATGAGGGGGATATCTATTGAGGTGATAGAGATAGGTATTCCTAGTTGTGTCACACACTTATTGTTTGGGTTGGGCTTTTCCCAAACTACAAATTGTGCAATGATAGTGATATAATGTATTTTGTCCATCAACTCCCTTTTGACCTCACACATTAGGGGGCATCTGTTATAGCACCTTTTGACACCCTCATGTATTAGATTCCTTTATTTCTCCATCATCCCCTTCATACATATCCCTTGTATCTTGGGCCTACTCTGAACACTACCAAAAAATCCTCCTTAGCAATTGACACACACTTTATTCTCACAATAGAAGTGTGTATATTAACTTTCTCCTCATAAAAGGTGTGTGCACCTCAAAAAGTGACTAACGAATATAAAAATCATGAAAATTACGCGCTCTTGAGAAGGTTTTATGTGAAAACTACTTATGTAACTCTCTAAAAGTCATGGAATATGGTCTCAACCATCTTGAAATAGTATAAAAAGAGGCTCAATGGAAGGAATGGATAAAAGCATGCATGTAGTAACAGAGTTATCCTCTTGCACAAATAAATCAAATTCAGTTGACCCCCTACGGTTTTTATGGCCTTCATCCCTCAGGAAGCCCTTGTTCCCTAAGTATTATCTCCATTTCTTTTTTTGAGGACTAAAACCTCTCGGTTTTCCTCATACTTGAATGGAGAAGAGTCTTGGAGTTTGAAGTAGTCCTGTGTGTCCGATGGATGGAAGAGTTTAGATGATGGTTATAGACAATGATAGTAAGGATATTAGGTATATGCTTATGTATCACTATTTATCATAATCAAAATGAAGATCTCTCTTCTTTCTCTCCCCCAAAATTTGTCTCAATTTCAATAATTTGATCTCCTTTCATTGTTTGGATGAGGTTTTGACTTGCCTGATAGAGTTGGTTAAGGTAGTTATTACATGTTTAATTTTGTTTCTACAAATAAGTTTGAGGACGTTATCTATTTCCTCGTGTGCAGGTATACAAACTCAGATAGGAGCAAGGATGACTAGAGTGAGACCAAATTTCAAGACCATCTCCAACTGGCCATCAGGACCAGGTAGGTCCCCTCATAACTAACTAGTAGCTATGGAAATATCATTGTAGGCTACTTTAGATATTGAATTGTATTTTTCTTCAAATCTGATCTATTAATATTTCACCCTAGCTATAGGATTAATTTTATTCACAACACATTGTGCAATGGATCAATGGATCTAGAAGAACTGGATCACTCTAATCAAAGGTAATATTTCTTACTACTTCTATTTAAAGGGATTTTACACATTTCTATTTTATTTGAAGGAGGAAAAGGGTTTAATATTTTGAATGGGGCCTTATTTCATGGTCCCCCATGTAATTTACCTCAATTTTTGGTCCTTGTATTTTTATTCAGATGTGGATCTTCCCTTAATGGTCCCTTTCCTAGGTGTGATTCCCGAATCTTCCCTTGCACCATTTAAATGATGAATCCATATAATCCATAGAAAATACCCTAGGATAGTTTATTAACAAGTATGAGCCCAAATATGGAATGTTTTCATGTGCTTGTATATGAATTGAATTAGTAGATTTTGAAAAAGGCCTCCTTGAATTTATTAACCAATGCTTCAAACTAAAGGTAAGTCTCCTTTTGAAGTCCCTAATTGATATGTAATCCTATCAAATATGGATCCATAAGTAGTAAACCATGCCCTCTCTATCTATTCCATCTAGCCACTCTCCTCTTGCCAATGAAGGTCTTCCTCCCCCCGCCTCCACCCCACCCCCACTTAGGGTGACTCTTTGTAGAGATGCTTTTGATGGGGATATACCTATGCCTATAACTTTTGATCTCTCAAAATGCTCCTTGAGAAATAAGATATGCTTCAAGACTTCCCATTTCTTCTCCTGTCCACCTTCAACCTTCCCATAATGGAGTGATTATTAGGAAAAATATCCTTCAATGACAATAAGAGGAGGATGATACCAAAGGGAAAACAAAGAAGAAATCCAGTCATAATCTAAACAAAGAGAAATGAAAAGAAGAAACAAATAATGAAAAAGCATTGGGATCCCAAACAACCATGTCAACTACCTAAGATAGCAATAGAAAAAAAAAAAAAACATCCCAATAAATGGATATACTCTCTTGGAACTACAAGAGGCTAGGAATTGTGAGAAATAAAGAACTAGTTCGAGATATGATACACTCTTAAAGACCATCTATTACTCTACTTCAACAAACCAAGTTAGAAGGAGATATAACACCAAAGTTTGATAATAAATTATGTTCTTCAAATTGGCATGAACATATGTTTTTAGTTCTTCTACTTCATCTCTCTCCTTAACATTATATTTCACCTATAATCCCTTGCATAAATTTCCCTTTATGTTCTATTCTATCCTCCCTCCCCGCTTTTATATTTCCCTTTTCTTCTCTTTTCAACTTCTCTTAATGACAGGAAAGTGAATTTATGTAGATTCTACCATCCACTATACCAAAGTTGTCAAATTCAGATTGAAGATTAACTTGGCAATCTTAGAATGTAAGAGTTTAACTTAGATACAAAACATAAATATTTTTTTAAAAATACACAATTTTTGATTTAAAAATTTTCATTAATATCAAAATTTAAATATCCATACTTCACAATATAAATATAATTCCAAATTAAATAAATGTACGATCATAAAAGTACATTTTACAAAATGACATAGAAGATAGACCACCACAAGAAGAAAATGTTTAAATTAATAATCATGGAATCGACACTTGGAAATGGGAACAAGAATCCTTCCCCCAATATTGATGCATCCACATTAATTACGTTAAATCTTCATCTAAAAGATCTTTTGTCTTAATAATCAAATTTGATATTGAATTTATGTTATATAACTCAATCACACCATTATTAATCCCTCATATCGTATTAGTATTGAAAATTATATTAAATAGATTAATAAAAACAATATATTTTTAAAATTTAAGAAAAACAAAGCAAAACATTACTAACCTTGGTGTTAGGTTGAGTAAGAATACAAGGAAGTATGGATTAAGTAAAGGTACAAAAGTGAATATATTCTTTGATGGCTGATGTATTTGAATATCTCAATTCCAACTTCTAATATGATCATCTTTATTTTTTGTAATATGTAAAATTACTCTTTTTTTTTTACAAATATGTAAAACTAGTTTAAAATTGAAAGTAAAACTAAAGAAACTGTTTATCATACTTCATCTGCAAATTTCTAACATGAGTATCATGAATGGATTTTTTTGACTGCCCTCAAATAAATAAAAATGTCATCTTGCCGTAAATATACCCTTATGCCCATAACAGTGAAATTGAGTGTATGGTTATGACTTAAGTTAGGGAAGACTTGGGATCGATTGAAAAAATGTCGATACGAGGCGAGAGGCTCTCAACGCGGCTAGGGTCAAAACCCTAGCCGCCCACTCTGGTTTTCATTTGTAGGGGCGAGGAAATCCGTGTGGAGCAGCCGACCAGGGTTCCATTCGTTTGCAGGGGCGAGGATATGCGACGGGAGCAGCCGATCAAGAATCCTAGCACACAGAGGAGCGATTTAGCATTCCTGAGTGGCCTGAGTGCGCCAGCGACCTTGCATGCGTAAGAGCTGCGACTTGGTGCTGAAGGTTGACGGCCATGGCCACAGATTCGAATGCCAAGAGAGGAAATGACCGGTTGGAAGCATTCAAGGAGCTAGTTCGCTCGACAAGACCCAAAACCAAGCCTCCTTCCTCGTCTAAGTTTGTTAAGAAGATGGAGGAGATCCCTTTGCTGGAGCTATCTCCAGAGGAGCCTTGCAATCTTGCCCTCCTTTTTTCAGAAACGGCCCTCATCGGAAAGTTTACGGGGTTATGGCCTAGCCCCAAATCGGTGGAGGCATGGATGGATGATCGTTGGAAGTCGCTGATACAAGGAAAAGTCACTTTGTTCGCAGTAGGCAGGGGTTTTTTTGTCTTTGGTTTCGCGAGCAAAGAGGACCGTGATCTAGTTTTCAGATCTGGACCCTATTTCATGGGGTCGAGAGGACTATTCTTAGCCCCCTGGACTCTTGAATTCAATCCTGAATCTGAGATCACTGCAGCCCCGGTTTGGGTTAGGCTACCTCACCTTCCCTTGCACCTCTGGGGGACAAGATCTTTGGAGGACATAGGAAACAAGCTTGGGCGTTTCCTGGACAGTGCGGATCTGAAAGGGGACCAGTTTACCTGCGCTCGCATATGTGTTGAAGTTAACCTCGAGAAAGGTCTACCGGAAGCCATTAACCTCTCCCTGGGGGAATGGTGCCATTTCCAAGAGCTGGACTACGAGCAGATTCCTTTTAAGTGCCTCCGGTGCCATGCTTATGGCCACTTTGCACGAAGATGCCCCAAAGCCACAGAGGAGCTGGGACCAGCCAAAGAAGATGATTTTCAGCCTTTAACTAATCGACGGAGGCAGCCAAGGCGAAAGGATCCACTAGCTCAGGCCCCGAAGGCCACTCACTCAGCAGAGGCAACCCTAGCAAATAAAAACAGCTTTGATGCACTGAATGAAGATGAAGCCCTAGAACCAGAAGCTACAACAGTCAAGGAAGACCCTCCGACAGATGATAGGCCTCCGGAATCCACCCCAGCAAAGTCTTTAGTTCCGGAACCTTCTGCCAATGCAGACCTGGTAGTTTCAGTCTCTGTGGAAACTTCTGAACCAGAAGACAATGTTCCGTCTCCACCCCTTACCAGAGGGCGAAAGACCAATAAAGCGTGCAGAGAAAAGGAGGCGGCCTCCAACATTTCTTTAGGATCTCAGAAAAAGATGGACCCCTACATTAAGGGGAAATTTTCAACCCCCTCGGTTTAATGCTTTGCTTTTGTCTTCTACTATGCTCACAATTTGTGAGAATCTATTCATGTATGCAATTTTTGGCATCTTCTCGAATTAGTTCAAGAAGCGAATGGGATGGGTTTCCCATGACGTTCACAAGAACGTTGGAAGCACTGTTAGAGGTCACCAACCTTCTTTCGATATGTAACTTTCTGATTCAGGTTTGCCTGAAAACCGATTAATGCAACATAACCGTTCTAGTTAAAAAAAAAAAAAAAATTGAAAGTAAAACTACTTTTATTTTTTTTAATATGTAAAACTAATTTAAAATTGGAGAAAGCCTCAGTTAAACACTATAAAATAATCCTATCAAACATTTATATAAACATAATTTTTTTTTAATATCACTTCTCAATTTCAACTTCTAATATGATCATCTTTATTTTTTGCAATATGTAAAACTACTTTTATTTTTTGCAATATGTAAAAATAGTTTAAAATTAAAGGAAGTCTCAGCTAAACCTTATAAAATAATCTTATCAAACATTTATATAAACATAATTTTTTTTTAATATCACTTTTTAATTTCAGCTTCTAATATGACCACCTTTATTTTTTGCAATATATAAAACTAGTTTAAAATTAGAGAGAAAGCCTCAGCTAAACACTATAAAATAATCTTATCAGACATTTACATAAACATAATTATTTTTTTTTTAAATTGTTGAATGCTTCCAATGCATTGGCCAGGGCCAACTCTATCTTCTTTCCGGAAAACATTTTTTTCTTTCTACAAGAAGTAAGTTAATTATGACAAGATACAACACAACAAAACAAAACCATTCCACCTAGCTTGCACAGGCCACATTGCACCCATAAGAAGCATACGATTAATGGAGGAATTTTCGTGACCATAGATGATTGCCTTTCCATAGCCAAGGCCACCACGTGGACCTAACTCCAGCTAAGACAGCATTCAATAAGAATGCAGAAGAATATGTTAGATATTTCCACGTGGAAGGAGTTTTTCCAAAAAATTCTCCGTGAATATCTCTAAGAAGAAACACACTACCCAGTCCCCACTTCAACCAAACCAGTATTTCTAAAGCAGCATATATCCACTTCCCAAAAGCCTTTATACCAAGAGTTCCTGCCACCATACTACCAGATAAAATGCATATTATCTCCAAATATATCATTGCTAAAGACAGCACTGCAGAGCCAGCCCACATATTGCAGCGCCAATCGTGGCCTAAAAAACACGGCATCGTCCATGGACACAACATGATTATCACTGCACCTAAACATTCTCCCCTCCTAGGAGACATCGCAGCCAAGGACATGGCAAAATCGATGCCCAAAGCAATACCAATGGCTGCCATTATCACTGCAACTATAGCCATAGACGGTGATGCAGAACTATTGGCCCCGCCGTCAAATGCAATAAACACAACCCAAAAAATAGAGCAAAGCATGTTGACACAATCCACTGTAAAAGATACGGTTTTGAAGCCCAGAAGATTACCTCTGAAGGTGAGCAATTGGCAGGTGTTATTGGCATCTGACTTGACCACAGCTTTCGTTAGAAATGCATTGGCCACGAACCCACTTCCTTTGCTATCCACAATGTAATCTTTGATTGTTCTTCTAGCTAGTAGAGAGCTAGAGAATCCATCTACCATGAACCAACCAGTTAGTACAAGGTTGATTAATACTTCTGTCAACCTTGGCATAATGAAGGAGGCAAGGTTGTATTCCACGCTTCCCTCTGTGCCTTCTCTACCTCCAACCAAGTAGCCTTCCAGGGCTTCCAAAGCCATGACTCTGACTCCTCTGCCTCTCTAACATCTCTAGATCTGAATGATCTTATCAGTAGCTATGTCCAATTATCACGGTGAGAATCATTCATTGGAATGATGCAAATAGGCTCCCCTGCACCGATATCCTCTAGAATTTTACATACTACATGGGCTTCTGCACGGGATTCCACAATGGAGTTATCCTCTATCAATTCATCCCTTTCTACAGTATACAATAGGCCGTCGTTTCCCCCATGGTAGCCATTTATCAGGCAGGTTAGACATGGGAGCAGGCACATGGAATCAGACAATTGCTTCAGTGTTTCGGGTATCGGACGAGCAAGCATGACTGTGATGCTTTTGGTCGTCCAGAATACAATGCATCTGCAGCCTTTGCAATCGCATGCCTCTATAGTGACTACTGCATCTCCCAAAGGTAGGAATTGCAGCAGGATGGAGTCCACAATAGGGGCATGTGGTATGTCCATCTCCATTCATCCCATTAATGTTCTTGAGTTTGGGACCTCCTAGAATGGCAAGGACATCCTTGGCACCGATCTCTAGATCGAGCCTTCCTCTGATGAGAGTTGTAACAAAAACCGCTAAATTACATACACATGTAATTCCTAGAGCAGGAAAATTAACAGATCCCGTTGCACCTTCACTTATGTCAAATTGTGCTAAACAAAAGCTTACCGACCATGCCAACCAGAAAAACAAGTGTATAATCACCAATTGCACGACGCCTCGGATTCCTCGAAAACTGTTGAAAAACCCCATTTGAAAAAGACAATGAAGGGAAGCGTAATGAATGTGCGATAAAAACAAACTTGTATACCTCTTCCCGATCTGTTTTCTAAGGAAAACATTTATACAACAATATCGTGCCTGCAAATATTTAGAGAGTACATCTCATATCATTTGGCTTACCACTAAAGTTTTTGAACATCTAATTCCATTCTTTCCCTTTTACTTTACGTAATCCTATTCTCTACTTTATTTTTTAATGTCTCTTATGTTCCAACATAACTTTATCAATAATGTTTCAATAACCTTATCAATAATGTTTCCTAGTATATCTAATTCCATTTTTTTGTTTTTACTTTTAGTTTCTTTCAAGACATTTAATTCTATTCTTTCGTTTTTACTTTTAGTACATATAGTTCCATTCTTTTAGTATATGTAGTTTCATTCTAGGTATAGCTTGAGTGAGTTTAATGGTTAAGAATATGTTTTTCCTCCTAAGAGGTCACAAGTTCAAATCCAAAGGAGATAGGGTATGTACACCTTTGTAGACTTTAGAAATCACACCTCTATAAACCTTAGCAGTCAAATCCCTGCACAGAGGGGGTCTCTTGTCCCACAAACAAGAGGGTCTCATATACTTTAACTTCTTTAACAAGCGATACTAACAATAAGACTATTTCAAAATACATTCATTAATGGAAAGATTCACTCTCTGGAACATCTTACATCTTCAACTTCCATTGTTGTTGTGCCTCGATCCCCATGATCATTCACAGAATTTCCCCCATGATGAGATATTGTCGATGCTTGATTAATCGATGCCAAACTTGAACGTTGAGGAAGAACCATGGACCTTAGAAATTGGTAGTCAATTTCTTTCCATCAATTCTTCGGGTCTCGATAGTTAATAGATTCATCACATTCGTTATAGCTTGCTCCATTTCCCCCTATTTTGTTGAAATATGTTGTAGAGTGATGTTGTTTGCTCGCGAAATTTCTTTGTGCCGAAGGAGTATAGTTTAATATCATTCGAGTTGGGATCCATCCCTGTCCTAGGTAAACAACAACAACAAGAAAATCCCAACCACAAAGAACCTAT
Organism: Picea engelmannii; assembly: GCA_009831015.1. NCBI lineage: Eukaryota > Viridiplantae > Streptophyta > Pinopsida > Pinales > Pinaceae > Picea > Picea engelmannii. The sequence continues at coordinate 725,899 of ML784755.1, read as the reverse complement.
GAGGAGCAACCCCTATGCCCACTTTAACAAATACAAACAAAAGAAGATACTCAGAAAATGTCTTTGTTAGCCTTATATTCCAAATACTTCAAAAATATCCTCTCAAAAAATGACCATCCTATATCTATCCCTCTCTTCCTTAATCCATGCATTCCTTTAAATTTGAAAAAAAAATACAGAAGGAAAGACATTTCCTCAGTGAGGACGCCTTCAAAATATTCTTACATAATAAAGGAACTAACATCCAAATCCATTGTCTCCTTTGATATTTCATTAGTCAAGGTGTTGAGCTCCCCGAAAATATGCTTGACATAGTACCAATCCAATTCAGATAAGAAGGAACGAATTTGGTTCAATAAAGACTTTAGACTCATGAATTGGAGTAGGTTATAGACCCATTTACCCATTCTATTGCCACCTTTGAGTCCCCCATAATTTGAATCTTCCTCAAATTGGGAGTTTGTGATAAAAATCAGCACTCATAATGCAGGGAGCTTCACCTTCATGTTGGAACCATTACTTGTAGCATAATGAAATTTGGAAAAATGGGAATCTGAGATGAATAACACGACCCCCACCCCAAAACATGGAGGTTTCCCCTAACTTTCCCCATAAAAGTAACCCCAAGGTACTTCTTCCACCAGTGTTGGTTGATCCAAGAGGATCCAAGAATGCTCACAGAGGTCAAGGAGGATCCATAAAAGCTAAAAATTCAATCATCCCATATTCTCTCAAAAAATCCATCAATTTGTAGAGATCGACGATAGATTTCCGACGATGCAAAAATCGCCTCAAGCAGAGTTCGTATGCAAAAGATATGGTTGTTTAAACTTAAAGTCAACCAGGTCAAAGGTCAAAGTCAAAGGAGACAAGGTGACACATGTCATCATTACAAGGGTGAGATGTAGCATGACCATACAACTGTACAAATATGAGGTGGCCACACCCCAAGGGGCCATGTGGCATGACTGTATGTTGACTGGGTAAGTGATGTGGCAATCCTTAAGTTTACATGGACTAATTATTTGTTGGCACATGGCAAGGACAAACCAGTGAGAGAGTGCCATGTGGCAACCTCCCATTGGCCATTATGGCAAGGACAAATCAATGAGAGACTGACACGTGGCAACCTCCCATTGGCCATTATTTTGACAAGACTGTGGCTAATCTAATCACTTCTGAAAATCCAAACCACAGAAATCTCATTAATCATATGTAAAATTATGTTGGGAGTCTAGAGGATCAAACCCGAGACCTCCCAAAGCCTTACCAAAGCCTCTATTACCATCGCACCACCACATTAGTGCTTACCCATATATGTTGCAAGTTATATTTAACCTTGTAAAAAGGTTTATAAGGTGGAAAATATGGTCAAGGGCCTCGTAACTCGCGGGGGTTTAAATCATATGTATTCCATATATAGTATATGGTTATATAACCATATAACAACAAAAACCAATGAATGCACATAGTGGAGGATCAAACCTGAAACCTCTGGGTTATATTCCAAAGGCCTAGAACCAATATGCCAATGGAATCCCTTATTACGAGATTCCCAAACTAATCATTAAATAGTTTTCCTATGAATTCGGACGAGAATTTTAAGCTCACGACATATATATTAGGCACGATTTTTAATGTTTTGACACACACTCTAGTGCGCACATAGAACGAGGCATGGATCCTGAGATGACACACATCTTGAGGAGGAGGTATTGTACGGATGCATAGATTTGTGTGAGGAGGTATTGTACGGACACATAGATTTATGTTCAAGAGAAAAGGCTAAGTATGTTGTGTCTCGATATTTGTTCCATAGATTGAAGAGGTATTCAATCAGTTCAAATAATATATGATGATGCAAGCTTCTTACCCTAAGTTGATACTTCCTTCTAAAAATCTAAAGAGGTCGGCTCAAAACCTAACATGACAACCTTTAATCATAATATGTCATTCTTGCAAGACATTATTTTAATCCTTCTATGCAATGAGACCTTGTATAATCCTTGCAATGAACCTTCA
>ML784755.1:687776-714697 GCA_009831015.1 Picea engelmannii | reverse complement strand
GATTCCATTACATTTACACATATTCCAAGACAATTGAATCAAACAACAGATGAAATAGCTAACATGGTGTTAGATTGGCATATATCACATCAAGCTACACATACATAAACATCTCATACATCCTGTCACAACATATAGATAAGGTAGACATCATCATCATTATCAACAAAAAACATATGTAAACAACACCAGGATCTCAAAACAGATGTATACTCATATATATATATCGAGGCCTATCAGGCCATCCGAATGTTTACATACAAAAAATACATATGCCCGCAGGCCAGTGCCACACCTCAGTACAAAATCGGCTCACCAGCCTATAAAACAAAAAATATATACATGACACATCGATCAGGGTGCCTCTATCGCACCCCCACCTGCCCCTCCCTTAGGAGGTGGTGGTGGCCCACCCCCACCTGCCCCAGGCGGTGGTGGTGGAACATCCGTAGGACACCCCTGCCCAGGCGGCAGGCATCCACTCGTCATCGTGGCGAGCACAGCTGCCCGTCGCACTATCCCCCGCCATGGTGGCGGTAATCCAATGCACTGCTCCAGGAACCCCTCATCCTGGATACGGATCCACATACCCTCAGGCATGTCCTATAACACCGTCTCCAGACGATGGCGTATATCATCAAAGTCTACTCCGGCAGCCGCCAGAGGAGCATGTGACGGTCCCATGCCAGAGTCTTCAAATCGGTGCCTCCTCGCTGCCCTCTCGGGCTGTGCGGGTTTCCCCACGGCCTCATCCCGTCGCTGCCTCTCTCCACGTGGAGGTCTCTCCGGCTCTCGCTGAACCGACGCTCTATACAACTCCACCTCGAGCCCGCGAGGTGCCAAATCTGCACATGCACAAAGCAACAAACAACAAATCGTATCAATATCCATACATCATACATATGAACTGATATATCAAAAGCTAACATCAATCAAGACATACAAATACACAACATACCTCGATGGTCGAAAACCTCCCCAGGAGGCAACACCATGTCCGGGTCCCCCCGGAAGTCCACCCCAGCATAGGGGTACTGAAGTATGACCTGCGGCATCTGCCGCCATATCTACACTACCTGCGCAGTGAAATAATGTCCGCCTTCACCACCACCGTGGCGAACCAAAATCTGAGACCACCGCCCCAGTCGAGGCTCTCGCGCCCTAGGCGCCTCTAGAAGAACCCGTGGGCACAGCATCGGCACCCTCTCCAGAAACCAGGACACCAGGATGGAGCCAAACGCAAACTCCCCAGTACCTGTGGACTGACAATGGTCCAGCTGCATGATCATCTACGCATGCAGTGTCAAACCCCAGGCGAACCGCTCATGGCCCACCACCACCCTCTCCATCACCAGCAGCTCACCACCACTGATCCGGTGGGTCGCCAGTGACCCGTACACCCGAACAATCATCGCCGCTACGCAACGATGCAACAGGGAATCTATACCATTAATACTCACTACAGTCCCAGACATGTAGTGCTCGCCTAAGAAATATCGCTTGGCGACATCCCGCAGATGAGTGTCCCTCAGCAGCACAAGCTTTGCCGGCAGTGGTGTTCCCCAAAAGGGGAGCCCAGTCAAAAAATAGATATCCTCCACTGCAGTGAAGGGGATCTGCTCTCCTCGCACGAGGAAGCAGTGCAGGTCTGGACTCCACATTTGGAGCAAGAACTGCAGCAAGTACTCATGTGCCCATATCAACGGGCACTCAAAGAACTTTAGCAACCCACTGGTTGCTAAAGCCGCTCGAACCGCAGGCCCTGCATTGGCCACAACATCTCGAAACTGTGACCAGTCTCTCTCATGCCACCGAATGTCCATAATCACTGCTAGCCACTTGCACACAACACAGAGTCCTATATTAGCTTATGCAACCATCCAATGCATCAAAAAGACTCATTTTTTTTACCCCGTAAAACTTGCCTCAAAGGCACGTTTTCTTTACCCACAGGCGCACATATCTGTGCGCCTGTTCATTCAACAGGCATGCTCGCAAGTGCGCTTGTTCATTACACAGGCGCGCTCTTGAGCGCGCCTGTCCAAATTACAGTCGCGCACTAGTGTGCAACTGTCTACCCCACAGGCGTGCCTCTGTGGCGCGCCTTAAATTTCTACTCACGCGCACCTATGTGCATCAATTCTGAGTACAGGTGCGCACGTATGCGCACCTTCCACTGAATCGCCCATGCATACGGGCCCACATCCTAAGAAAAAACCCCTAAAAACCCCTTGAACGACCCCCGTACCTACCCTGCCCAAAAATTAGAAACCTATTTCTATGCAGGACGATCAGTCCACTAACCTGAAGATCGCACACCGTTAATCGGCTACCTCGTGCTCCCTGAATCACCCAATCTCCTCTGGATTTGCTCGAAAAATCACTGTAGCAGCAGGTACAAATGAGGTGGCAATGTGGGCCCTACAGCTATATATAGGCCTTTTGCCAAACTTCCACTCACCATTCCGGGAGCCCACGACATCCATTTTTCGAGTCATCTTCAGCCACAGGATCAGCGTCCCGCCACCTACATTTCAGCAGTCCCTGGGTCGCTTTTCATCATGAGCCCCCGGGGCACCTTTTTTTCATATCATGGTCAGGTACGCACACACATAGTCACATTTGTCAAAATACAAGCTCATATCTTTGATTCTCTTTAGATATTGTTCACTTTGGGTATTTGGTTGTTATGTGTGCAGGTACTTGCTCATCGGTCATCGACATCATGCCTTCAGGTATATATTCAGCACTGGCATGTAGTCTATCCCACTGTATTGCATTTACATTTCTAGTCACACCCTCTGATGTTGGCCTTTAGGATCCTTATTCCCAGCTCTGCAGTACCCACACCTCCATTTTGCATCTTCGGTACTGTAACCCGGTAGCATTCTCACCCACATGAGTTGTCCCATTCCTAGCACCCTTTTGCACTTTCGACACTCATGCTATTTTTCATTACCCTTTAGGGATGGGAGTCCCGATAAGTCTTTCATCATGTCGTGAATTGGCCACATTCTCTTTCTCTTCATTTTTCTAGCTTTCCCATAGGGACTCCCAGATGATCTCTTTATGGTTCTATTTTTTACCTGCACCTCCGCAGGATCATGAGCCCTTCATTTCATTCACACTCAGTTTTCCCATCTGCGAACCTACCCTCATTTCACCTACCTCATACAGAAACTCACCAATGGGGCCCCCACCCTTCATCAGTTTCCCAAGACAATTCTGCCCTCCCTGGGGCACGCATTTCACACCGGGGCACCCGTTTCTGTATTTGTACTTTTTCCCCAAAATTATTTATTATTTATTGTACAAACACCTTTATTTCCAGTCATTACATTCTTTGTCGTCACCGTTGGCGACTTTCTTTATTTTGGCCACACGCAGCCCATGTCACCCTTGGTTGGAGCATTACTTATCATTTACCCTTGCTGGCATCGTCCATATCTTCAAAGTACTCCACAGGTCAGTTACCTCTACCCTCTGAATTTTTTCACCTTGTCCTGCCTCTGGCACAACTTAGCATCGGTCTTGTCGTCCCCCTAACACTCGACCTTGTTACACGGTTGCGGCCACTGTTTCTCTCATACATCCTCCAGCCAAGGGTAGTTTTGAGTCATCCCACTTCTTGACTTCGTCCATGTACCTCTGCCACTTCCTCACCTCAGTAGATTCCACGGAGCCCTTTTTTGCTTCTAGGAGTCGCGTCCCCCTTTTGTCGACATCAACACACTTTTCCAGAAGGGCGACAGTATCTTGATTCTCATTCTCTATTTTAATGAGAGATCTCAGACGACACAGGGTGAAACAACATTGCTCCCTATTGTCGTTGGCCCCCATAACATTCGACACCAACACTCTCTCATGTTATGGTGGGTCTTACTTTGCGACTATTGCAGTTATTTTTGTCATTTGCCGAAGACCTATGAACTTGGTAGGGCCATCAATGCCCACATCATCGTCGCTTCTTATTACCACGATCATTGCCTATTATTCAGAGTATGTTCCTTTGCAGAATTGTCTTCTGCCTTTATCATTACTGCCCCCGAGGGCGCTGCAGTTGTCTACACCAACACTTCCGTCATCTTTTTTCAGAGTTACATTACATGAGCATGGGGCATGCCTGCCTCGTTTGTACACAGTTGTATATTTTTCTGCACAACTATCAGAAGGTCGGGTCCTACCGGTTCCTTTTTCCTCCAAAGGATCGCTCCGAACGGTCCCACTATTGCTCTCCCTTACAACAACATTCTCAGTAGAAGAAACATTGATGGATTTCAGCTATACGTATGCTCCTAACCTCATCCATTAGGGGGCATCTGTTATCACCGAAATTTCATCCACACATGGCGATAAGAACTTCGCATCGTCAAAACAACAATGAAGTCATTCATGGCACTGAATTAATTTCACAGCATTCTAGAAGGGTCAAAAACTATACAAAGTAACCAAAAATTGAAGGGCGCTTTACAATAGTTTGGTGCGCGCGCACATGCGCAGGACAAAAATGTATTATGCGCGCATGCGCGCACGACACGCAGATGTCAGAGCAAAAACCCGCGCACCTGCTAAACAGCTCATTTATTGCATTGGTTGGCCTCCCAACCGCTTACGGACCAGCTCCCAATCTGATTTGACTCCCAAATCCGAGCTGAATCTGCAGAGTCGGCGGGTCTAAGACCTAATTAAGCCCTAAAGAGCCCCTTTTCACACTTTGAAGAGGTTACATAATCGCCTGGTGATCTGCTATAAAAAGCCATGAAGGAACATTGTTTTCGCAAGGAATTTCAGCCATTGTTATGCTGCTCAGATTGTTAAGGACTCATTCTTTAACGATAACACATCGACAGCATCGCTGGGAGTTCTTTCACTGTCATACTCAGTTCTTCTCATTGTAAGGAAAGAAAACTTTGTAAGGGCCTCAAAGAGCCTTCCGTTGGGGGAAGAAGGAACCACAGTTCTCTTCCTTCATCGTGCTCTGATTTCATCAATAGACCAGCTCAAAACCATTGGTGACATCTGTCTTCTTTTTTTTTATGTTTGTTGTTTCTTTTCATAGTTTTAATTTGTTTTCAGTTGATATTAGCTTGTAGTTTTTTCTGTATTCTCTAACCTTTCCTTCCACAGCTGTCATGCCCTGCAAGACCCAACAGGGCATGTAAGCACCCTCGATTTGCTCACCAGGTGACGAATTGGGTGCGAACAACCGGGCTGCATAAGAAGCATGGAGTGATATGCTTAATGAAAGAGGAGTTTTGTTGACCATACATGATTGTGTTTCCCTAGAGCAGGAAAATTAACTGATCCCATTACACCTTCACTTATGTGAAATTGTGTTAAAGAAAAACTTACCCACCATGCCAACCAGCAAAACAACTCCATTATCAACAATTGCATGATGCCTCGGATTCCTTGTGAGTTGTTGAATAACAATTTTATTTCTTTACTCTTATATTAAATTTATCTTATCCTTTGCTTTTAATTGTTTTCCAAATTATTTTAATTTTTCTTACTTTTAAGAGTCCAAACATCTATATGTTTTTTTATTAAACATAAACTTATTGATAGATTTTCCAAAATAAAATTATTTATAACTTGGAAAACATCTAATTCCACTCTTTATTTTTATAAGTTATTTAATTCCATTTTCTTTTAACTTAATTTTATTTATTTATTTATTTTTTAATATATTTCCAAAATTTTAATTATTTTTTATGATAGAAATTTAATATAAATATATTAAAAAGGTTTTTCAATATCAAAGTCTAATTTTTTATTTTTCTTTTTAAATTTTGTATTTTTTTTAATTTTGATTCTTTATATTTTGTTTGGTAAATAAAAAAGATTTTATTGCCTCATAATGCTATCACAACCATACATAAGGGGACAGTGTTTAAAGACTAACCACCTGTTCTGCCAAACAAGTGGAAACTGGAATAAGTGGTTGCATGATATGATGTCTGGACCCATGCAAAAAATCGCCACTTATTCCTCCAAACAAATGGAAACTGGAACAGGCAGCAAAGAGCTTCATTGTCTGAACAGTCTAAGCAAGAAGAGAGAACCCTGAACATGGAAATGAAAATTCCTATAGTATTTGGACAATTACGGTGCATAGAGAAAAAAAGAAAAAACTTTTCAAGATTAAGCAGTGGATGAACCAGTGAATCCTTTGCCGCCATGAGTGTCATCGGTAGGAGAAAAGACGAATGGTTGTGCACAGGTCAGGCACCTTCGTTGACTTTGTGATCCTGAGAGAGCGTTGTACAACAAGTCCAGAGGGTTGTTGAGTAGGGTATGCATGTGTAGCTTCTTCTGCATGTCCTTGCGCATCTCAAAGATGACTAGGTCCAGTTCTGGTGAGAGGTAACAAGTGGAGCACGAATCCTAGTCTGGAACATTTGAGGTAAGAGGGACGATCTCTTCATGGCCTTCTTCCAATGAGATTTCTTCCTTAATTATGCAAGTATCCCAATCCGAGACACCAGTTGCACCAGGGGTGGAATGACAAGTGAGGGGCGGGTCTTGGGGGTCTGGAAAAGTGTACATAAGGGAGGTCGGCGGAATGTTAATTGGCTTTGCTGGAATCTCTTCTTCCATAATGGCCATTGGAGGCTCTTCGACCCCCCTATCATGACAGACCAGATAATTCAAAGGCGCCCAGGAGAGGCGGTGAATCCTTATTTGCCTAGATACGGAGTTGTAATAAGAAGGCCCTCTCTTAGGATTGTCGCGTTCCCAAGGCATGGTCATTTAAACAATCAAGACACTGAGTTGGTGCAGAACTTGCAGAAAGGGGAGGAGAATGGTTGGAGGGGCACTAACTGTTCCAAAACATAAGAGATGAGCCAAATTCAAATGAAAAGAGCCATAACTTACCCAGAATAAATGGTTAGGCGTCGGAGGAGCTGAAGGGACCTGGCTCGTGCGTCCCGTACCCATCACAGTCCCCCAAACCTGCTTCACTGAAGGAGTCATTAAGCCAGAATTGAAATGTTGTCTCGCATGCTCATATGAGCTTTGAATGTTGTCCATACTATGAGATATGGATGTGAGGGTGGCGGCATGTGTAATTAGGTCGTCAATCCACATGGTGTCCACTTGGCACTCCATCCAGGGGTTCTGATTCTTTATATTTCCATAAAAAAAGTATACAAAAAACTTGTTGTTGGCTTGCCACTAGGGAAACTAGACCAACAACATGTCTATAGGTTTATGAAATATTTGTCTTTTAAAGATAAAATTCTAGATATATTTGAGAGTAAAACTATTTACTATGAAAAATATTGTCTACTAATTTTTCCTAATTGACAATTATGAGGTGGGATTGAGATCTCCAAGCCTCTTATACTAAACAATAGACTAAAAAAGATTATAATCATAGAAACTAAGTAGAGGGTTGGACTTCATCCGAAAGCACCTCAACTTGAGGAAGATTCACTTGCGAGAGATCCAATCCTACCAACTGTTTAGCCATCAGATTCATCTTGTCGTCTTGGAGCTTGAGTTGTCCATGAATTTCATCAAGCTACAGTAGAATCTCATGCTTATCCTCATGTCGATCAACAACGATGCGACCTATCATAAGCTTCGAGTGATAGTAAATTTCCACAATTTTCAGGTATTGGGAGACCCGTGATATTGTGTTGCCAGTATCTGGGATCCACGAGTTAACATAATCAAGCACCACTTCATCTCAAACAAAGTGCCTCAGAACACGAACATAAACCTTAGCTAAGTCTATCTTGGCCTGAAGGTGGGGAGGAGTGTGGGCTTGGGAGGATTTAGATAGTCTTCTACTGCAGTAGAGGCTAGATAAGAACCAGAACTCCCCTTATGTCTACGAGAAGATATTCCACGAGCGTGATGAGAGAAACTTCCATGACCCATTAGAGAAAGGGAGATGTGATAGAGAGATGAGAGGATGGGGGGAGAGTGAACTGATGTTGAGGGGATGATGCAGAGGGGAGGGTGAAAAAGGGTGAACAAAGAGGAAGAAAGGTGATGGGACCAAATTCGGAGGGGACCAAGGATGGAATAACAACTCAATGATCTGGAAAATGAGTTAAGGGTGCGACCATAATGACTGAAATGAGGGATAGTAATTAGAGTGATAGCAGAGGGATTTACCATGACGAACTGAACAACGTGAGGGACGTACCAAGTAAAATAGAGGTACCAATAGAGAATCATAACCAGAGAGAGAGTGTGAAAGTTGTGTTGTTCCATAAGCTGAGAAGTACACGCCGAGGTGGTGAAATTAAGTCGAATGCGGTGAGACGATAACGGTAGGTGGAAGGTGGAAGGCGCCAGTGGGTTGAGGAGATGCATGGCGGTCTATCTCGAATGACAACCTCATGACCTGTCTCTTCCCTGTCACCTGATATAGGGTCCTTTTAAATATTTTAATAAATATATATTTTCATATTAAATTTTCTTTCCATTCTTAAAATCTATCATAAAATTAGTTGTAATGATTCTAAATTTATAATGTGAATAAGCAATATGAATATATTTTTAAAAGCATGATTAGTTTAATGATATGTTTATGTTTTTAAGTATATTTTTTCTTTAACTCAATATATTAAAGTTATAAATAAATTTTATAATATAACTAATTATAAATGATTAAATTTTATAGTAGTATAATTAAATAATCAATATGTCCTTAACATTATCTCCTCAATCAATTTTTTTCCTTTTATTTTTAACATATTTTCACATCCATATATTTTGTGTGTGACCCCTATATAAAATTAAGGCATTGTCTAAACATTCGACTTTTTGAACTTTTTCACTGGAATCCCACGAAATAGATTTTTGTGAAATCTCCATTTTATGTTGTTTAAATTGCATTTTTGAATGCATAAATGGATTCAACACCATGAAAAATCCTTAGGGAACTCGAATTATACAGACTCAACCACTCAAATATGGAGTTCCAAAAAATTTTGGTTGGATTTCAGTAAAAATTATCAGAAAATATGCCCATAAAAACAAAGTCGAATGTTTAGACTACCCGTAAAATTATTAATAAAGTTTTTTAATATTATCAATATTTCACATATCATAGTGTTTTGATTCGTGCTATGATATAATTACACAGCGTAGATCCATATTAATTACAGACGTATCATGCATTGAGAGGGATCAAATCTCTGGAGGTGCAAACTTTTCTCATGTTTTTCACTGTAAGAAAAGGTTTTCACCTCGAGGGATTTGATTCCTCTTGGTGAATGATAGATATAGAGTTAAATGGATCTATTCTAGTTAAATACTAGTGTTTTTACTCTTAACATCGTCACTTTTAAGATAAAATATTTTAAAATTTCAACATTGAAATGAGGAATTGTTATGTTGAGTCCCACAAACTCATATATGTTTTTCAATTTTGATTTCTAACCTTTTAGGGTGGCCATCACATCTTTGACTTCAAACTCAAATTCAAGCCTATCTCTTAAAATGATTCTATAGAAAATTGCTAAATTTTCTATGCATGTGATTCCTAAAGTAGTAAAACCAATCCAAGGCGAAAGTAGGTTTTCCAAATTGTATAAACAAAAACTCTTGTCCCTCTATATACACAACTTACCTACCTCCTATTGTGCCTACAAATTTTATATAGAAAATTCTCTCAAGACAAGGCCAAGAATAAATTTTCCCTTCATGGGCAAGAGGGTAAGCTAATCCATCCTTATGTACGACACCATCCAAATGGAATCATTAAAGTGGGAGTAGTGGACCAAGAAGAGACAAAAGTCTTCGACCCCCCTATCATGACAGACCATAGAAGTCGAAGGCACCCAGGAGAGGCGACGAATCCTTATTTTCCTAGCTATGGAGTTGTAATAAGAAGGCCCTCTCTTAGGCTTGTCATGTTCCCGAGGCATGGTCATGTAAACAATCAAGACACTGAGCGGGCGCAGAACTTGCAGAAAGGGGAGGAGAATGGTTGGAGGGGCACTAACTGTTCCAAAACATAAGAGATGAGACAAATTCAAATGAAAAGAGCCATAGCTTTCCCAGAGTAAATGGTGAGGCATCGGAGGAGCTGAAGGGACCTGGCTCATGCATCCCGTACCCATCACAGTCCGCCAAACCTGCTTCACTAAAGGAGTCATTAAGCCATAATTGAAATGTTGTCTCGCATGCTCATATGAGCTTTGAATGTAGTCCATCCTATGAGATATGGATGTGAGGGTGGCAGCATGTGCAATTAGGTCATCAATCCACATTGTGTCCACTTGGCACCCCATCTAGGGGTTCTGATTCCTTATATTTCCATAAAAAAAGTATACAAAAAACTTTTTGTTGGCTTGCCACTAGGGAAACTAGACCAACAACATGTCTATAGGTTTATGAAATATTTGTCTTTTAAAGATAACATTCTGGATATATTTGAGAGTAAAACTATTTACTATGAAAAATATTGTCTACTAATTTTTCCTAATTTGACAATTATGAGGTGGGATTGAGATCTCCAAGCCTCATATACTAAACAACAGACTAAAAAAACTTATAATCATAGAAACTAAGTAGAGGGTTGGCCTTCATCCGAAAGCACCTCAACTTGAGGAAGATTCACTTGCGAGAGATCCAATCCTGCCAACTGTTTAGCCATCAGATTCATCTTGTGGTCATGGAGTTTGAGTTGTCCATGAATTTCATCGAGCTGCAATAGAATCTCATGCTTATCCTCATGTCGATCAACAATGATGTGACCTAGCATAAGCTTCGAGTGCTAGTAAATTTATACAATTTTCAGGTATTGGGAGACCCGTGATATTGTGTTGCCAATATCTGAGATCCACAAGTTAACATAATCAAGCACCACTTCATCTGAGACAAAGTGCCTCAAAACACGAACATAAACCTTAGCGAAGTCTATCTTGGCCTAGATGTGGGGAGGAGTGTGGGATTGGTATGATTTAGATGAGTCTTCTACTACAGAGGCTAGATAAGAACCAGAACTCCCCTTATGTCTACAAGAAGATATTCCACGAGTGTGACGAGAGAAACTTCCATGAGCCATTGTATCAAGGGAGATATGATAGAGAGATGAGAGGATGGGGGGAGAGTGAACTGATGTCGAGGGGATGATGTAAATGGGAGGGTGAACAAGGGTGAACAAAGAGGAAGAAAGGTGATGGGACCAAATTCTGAGGGGACCAAGGATGGGATAACAACTCAATGATCTGGAAAATGAGTTAAGGGTGCGACCATAATGAGTGAAGTGAGGGATAGTAATTAGAGTGATAGCAGGGGGATTTACCATGATGAAATGCAGGACGTGAGGGAGGTACCAAGTAAAAGTGAGGTACCAATAGAGAATCATAACCAGAGAGAGAGTGTGAAAGTTGTGTTGTTCCATGAGCTAAGAAGTACACGCTGAGGTGGTGAAATTAAGCCGAATGCGGTGAGACGATGTCGGTAGGTGGAGGGTGGCAGGCGCTAGTGGGTTGAGGAGACGCATGGTGGTCTATCTCGAATGACAACCTCATGACTTGTCTCTTCCCTGTCACCTGATATAGGGTCCTTTTAAATATTTTAATAAATATATATTTTCATATTAAATTTTCTTTCCATTCTTTAAATCTATCATGAAATTAGTTGTAATGATTCTAAATTTATAGTGTGAATAAGCAATATGAATATATTTTTAAAATCATGATTAGTTTAATGATATGTTTATGTTTTTAAGTATATTTTTTCTTTAACTCGATATATTAAAGTTATAAATAAATTTTATAATACAATTAATTATAAATGATTAAATTTTATAGTAGTATAATTAAATAATCAATATGTCCTTAACATTATCTCCTCAATCAATTTTTTTCCTTTTCTTTTTAACATATTTTCACATCCATATATTTTGTGTGTGATCCCTATATAAAATTAAGGCATTGTCTAAACATTCGACTTTTTGAACTTTTTCACTAGAATCCTACGAAATAGATTTTTGTGAAATCTCCATTTTCTGTTGTTTAAATTGCATTTTTGAATGCATAAATGGATTCAAAACCATGAAAAATCCTCAGGGAACTCGAATTATACAGACTCAACCACTCAAATATGGAGTTCCAACAAATTTTGGTCAGATTTCAGTAAAAATTATCAGAAAGTATGCCCATAAAAACTCCAAAAAGTTGAATGTTTAGACTACCCGTAAATTAATAATAAAGTTTTTTAATATTATCAATATTTCACATATCATATTGTTTTGATTTGTGCTATGATGTAATGTAATTACGCAGCATAGATCCATATTAATTACAGACGTATCATGCATTGAGAGGGATCAAATCCCTGGAGGTGCAAACTTTTCTCATGTTTTGCACTGTAAAAAAAGGTTTTCACCTTGAGGGATTCGATCCCTCTTAGTGAATGATAGATATAGAGTTAAATGGATCTATTCTAGTTAAATACTAGTGGTTTTACTCTTAACATCATCACTTTTAAGATAAAATATTTTAAAATTTCAACATTGAAATGATGAATTGTTATGTTGAGTCCCACAAACTCATTTATGTTTTTCAATTTTGATTTCTAACCTTTTAGGGTGGCCATTACATCTTTGACTTCAAACTCCAATTCAAGCCTACCTCTTAAAATGATTCTACAGAAAATTGCTAAATTTTCTATGCATGTGATTCCTAAAGTAGTAAAACCAATCCAAGGCAAAAGTAGGTTTTCCAAATTGTATAAACAAAAACTCTTGTCCCTCTCTATACACAACTCTACCTACCTCCTATTGTGCCTACAAATTTTATATAGAAAATTCTCTCAAGACAAGGCCAAGAATAAATTTTCCCTTCATGGGCAAGAGGGTAAGGTAATCCATCCTTATGTACAACACCATCCAAATGGAATCATTAAAGTGGGAGTAGTGGACCAAGAAGAGACAAAAGTCTTCGACCCCCCTATCATGACAGACCAAAGAAGTCGAAGGCACCCAGGAGAGGTGGAGAATCCTTATTTTCCTAGCTACAGAGTTGTAATAAGAAGCCCCTCTCTTAGGCTTGCCATGTTCCCGAGGCATGGTCGTGTAAACAATCAAGACATTGAGCGGGCACGGAACTTGTAGAAAGGGGAGGAGAATCGTTGGAGGGGAACTAACTGTTCCAAAACATAAGAGATGAGGCAAATTCAAATGACAAGAGCCATAGTTTACCCAGAGTAAATGGTGAGTCATTGGAGGAGTTGAAGGGACCTAGCTCGTTCGTCCCGTACCCATCACAGTCCACCAAACCTGCTTCACTGAAGGAGTCATTAAGCCAGAATTGAAATGTCGTCTCGCATGCTCATATGAGCTTTGAATGTTGTCCATCATATGAGATATGGATGTGAGGGTGGTAGCATGTGCAATTAGGTCATCAATCCACATGGTGTCCACTAGGCACCCCATCCGAGGGTTCTGATTCTTTATATTTCCATAAAAAAAGTATACAAAAAACTTGTTGTTGGATTTCCACTAGGGAACCTAGACCAACAACATGTGTATAGGTTTATGAAATATTTTTCTTTTAAAGAGAAAATTCTAGATATATTTGAGATTAAAACTCTTTACTATGAAAAATACTGTCTACTATTTTTTCCTAATTTGGCAATTATGAGGTGGGATTGAGATCTCCAAGCCTCATATACTAAACAATAGACTAAAAAAAATTATAATCATATTAACTAAGTAGAGGGTTGGCCTTCATCTGAAAGCACCTCAACTTGAGGAAGATTCACTTGTGAGAGATCCAATCCTGCCCATTGTTTAGCCATCAGATTCATCTTCTAGTCATGGAGCTTGAGTTGTCCATGAATTTCATCGAGATGCAGTAGAATATCATGATTATCCTCATGTCGATCAACAATGATGCGACCTAGCATAAGCTTTGAGTGCTACTAAATTTCCACAATTTTCAGGTATTGGGAGACCCGTGATATTGTGTTGCCAGTATCTGGGATCTACGAGTTAACATAATCAAGAACCACTTCATCTGAGACAAAGTTCCTTAGAAAACGAACATAAACCTTAGCTAAGTCTATCTTGGCTCGAATGTGGGGAGGAGTGTGGGATTGGTAGGATTTAGATGATTCTTCTACTGCAGAGGATAGATAAGAACCAGAACTCCCCTTATGTCTGCGAGAAGATATTCCACGAGCGTGACGAGAGAAACTTCCATGAGCCATTGGATTAAGGGAGATATGATAGAGAAATGAGAGGGTGGGGGGAGAGTGAACTGATGCTAAGGGGATGATGCAGAGGGGAGGATGAACAAGGGTGAACAAAGAGGAAGAAAGGTGATGGGACAAAATTCGGAGGGGACCAAGGATGGAATAACAACTCAATGATCTGGAAAATGAGTTAAGGGTGCGACCATAATGATTGAAGTGAGGGATAGTAATTAGAGTGATAGCAGAGGGATTTACCATGACAAAATGCAGGACGTGAGGAATGTACCAAGTAAAAGAGAGGTACCAATAGAGAATCATAACCAAAGAGAGAGTGTGAAAGTTGTGTTGTTCCATGAGCTGAGAAGTACATGCCGAGGTTGTAGAATTAAGCCGAATGTGGTGAGACGATGTCGGTAGGTGGAGGGTGGCAGACGCCAGTGGGTTGAGGAGACACATGGCGGTCTGTCTTGAATGACAACCTCATGACCTGTCTCTTCCCTGGCATTTGATATAGGGTCCTTTTAAATATTTTAATAAATATATATTTTCATATTAAATTTTCTTTCCATTCTTAAAATCTATCATAAAATTAGTTGTAATGATTCTAAATTTATACTGTGAATAAGAAATATGAATATATTTTTAAAAGTGTGATTAGTTTAATGATATGTTTATGTTTTTAAGTATATTTTTTCTTTAACTCGATATATTAAAGTTATAAATAAACTTTATAATATAATTAATTATAAATGATTAAATTTTATAGTAGTATAATTAAATAATCATCATGTCCTTAACATTATCTCCTCAATCAATTTTTTTTCCTTTTCTTTTTAACATATTTTCACATCCATATATTTTGTGTGTGATCCCTATATAAAATTAAGGCATTGTCTAAACATTCGACTTTTTGAACTTTTTCACTGGAATCCCACGAAATAGATTTTTGTGAAATCTCCATTTTCCGTTGTTTAAATTGCATTTTTGAATGCATAAATGGATTCAACACCATGAACAATCTTCAGGAAAGTCGAATTATACAGACTCAACCACTCAAATATGGAGTTCCAACAAATTTTGGTCAGATTTCAGTAAAAATTATCAAAAAATATGCCCATAAAAACTCCAAAAAGTCTAATGTTTAGACTACCCATAAAATTAATAATAAAGTTTTTTAATATTATCAATATTTCACATATCATATTGTTTTGATTCATTCTATGATGTAATGTAATTATGCAACATAGATCCATATTAATTACAGACGTATCATGCCTTGAGAAGGATCAAATCCCTGGAGGTGCAAACTTTTCTCATGTTTTGCACTGTAAAAAAAGGTTTTCACCTCGAAGGATTTGATCCCTCTTGGTGAATGATAGATATAGAGATAAATGGATCTATGCTAGTTAAATACTAGTGGTTTTACTCTTAACATTGTCACTTTTAAGATAAAATATTTTAAAATTTCAACATTGAAATCAGGAATTGTTATGTTGAGTCCCACAAACTCATTTATGTTTTTCAATTTTGATTTCTAACCTTTTAGGGTGGCCATTACATATTTGACTTTAAAGTCCAATTCAAGCCTACCTCTTAAAATGATTCTATAGAAAATTTCTAAATTTTCTATGCATGTGATTCCTAAAGTAGTAAAACCAATCCAAGGTGAAAGTAGGTTTTCCGAATTGTATAAACAAAAACTCTTGTCCCTCTCTATACACAACTTACCTACCTCCTATTGTGCCTACAAATTTTCCCTTCATGGGCAAGAGGGTAAGGTAATCCATCCTTATGTACAACACCATCCAAATGGAATCATTAAAGTGGGAGTAGTGGACCAAGAAGAGACAAAAGTCTTATCAACAAGCTTTGTGGTGTTGGACCAAGCAAGTAACATGTATTACATTATGAGTGGTCAATGTTTCCGTCTTCCAAATCCAGGACTAGGTTTTGGGTTTGGGGGAAACGCCCCCCAAATTGTTTTTTCCTCGGGAAATGTGTCACATTTTTGCCTCATTTTTTGTGTCTCCTCGATTTTCATGTACATTGTTGGGAGGTTTTCGGCACATGGTTTTTCGCTGATGGTTTTCTATTTTCAGTTAAGGAATTAGGGTTGTTGACTAATCCAGGTCAGTAGGTTAGGGTTTTGGATACCACTGGCTCGTATATGTATATTGTATTGTAAACAATGTATGATTATGAATGAATATAGAATATGTTGGTTTTCCTGGTTTGGGTTTCCAAGGGAAAAATCTTTGTGTAATGTGTGCATTTTCCATTGTATCTTTTTTGTTCTTTTATTGAAAATATGTTTGTGGTAAAATATTGTACAAGGTTAAAATCTACAAAAGTTGACAACAAAAACTTTGAAAATCAAACAATGAAGAAGAATACATGAGAACTATTTCAAGCGATTGGATTTTTTAAAAGAAAAACTGGAAAATCACAAGAATTGAGAAAAATAAAGGGAAACATGATGGCCATAGGGGAATATTCTATTCTCTCTCAATTTCCTTGCAAATACTAAGAAATATTACATTAAGGTGATAGAGAAAAGGGCATGTGCTCTTTGTCAAATCTGTGCAATGTTTGTCTACACACAAAGAGAATTGAGAATAGGTCATGTTGTCTTTGTCAAATATGTGAAAGGTTTTTCTACAAATATAGAGCATGTTAGCAATTTATGCATGGAGCATGACATTAAGGATTGCACAAATTTATGTGCAAGGGAGGAAACATTTCCATATGGGGCAGATGAACAATCTATTTTTCATATATAACAAATTTTCAGTGGGAAATGGCAACGATAAAGTTGAAATACAAGAAAAAAAGACTCACCTGCATTTGCTTAAACTACCCTCTATTTATATAATTGATTTCTTTTCAAAACACATTAAACCCATAACGGAAGTACCAATAAGACAAAAGCAGGGGCATTGAAAACCCTCATCCCAACAAGATCATTTGTGTGCCCGGGTCAAGAAATATTAAGGGGACACTTCGAGCTAGGTGGAATATATGGTGTCTGTTAGGGACCTAACCTCCCTAACCCCTCACATAGGTAGAATAATATATTTTCCATGTAATAAAGGACAATATTGATAAGGCCTAGTAATAAGGAAGAATAAGTCAAATGCAAGAAGACCTAATAGAAGCTTCCACTTCTAGAAGATCTTCCTTTAGATTGTTCTTTTGATAGATAGATTTAGTATAAATAGGAGTCTAGGGAATGAGAAGGTTTGTCTTAAGAATTATTGTAATAGAGTTCTTCTCTGCTAGAGGTTTCCCCCTCGAAGAGGCAAGTGAACATTGTTTCCTATCAATAAAGGTATTATTTGGTGTTGCGGTTTCATCTATTGTGTTGTTTTGTTGTTATTCTCTGTAATATTTTTGTTTTAAGCTATTATAATCGATTTGGTACCTTCGAAGTGGTATCAGAGCACTTTCCTTGGAAAAAAATTATTGGTTATTTTTTTTTTCATTGTAGAGACGTATTCCGACATCTTAAAGCTATAGATATTTTTCGTTCAACACATAAATCCGTGGTCGGGGAAGCATACATGTAGGAACTACAATTGGTACTTAAGTGCACATTGTTTTCCCTGGTAACCCCTGTTGGTACCCCTTCGAGTGGTAGCGCATAAGATAACACCTGTATACGGATCGAACTAGATATCCTAAATCCCTCCGTAGATAAACCGATTGGTCGCTTGATTGATATATTGCCACCGAGAACATCACTCAAGAAGATACTAGTCTCTAGTACCTAGGTAGTCGAGTAGTACGACTAAGGGCACGGTCTAGCCTCCTTAGTTGGTGCCCTGAGATATTTGGCTGAGTACTACTGTTGGACCTTAATCAAAGAGCTATAGAATAGGGAAAACTCTTTTCTATAGAAAACCAGAATACCCTAACCCTTGGGACGGAAACATAAACAAAACATACAATATATATTGTCATGCAACTTTACCTTCTGCATTCTAGTTGTGAAATATCTAATCGAGTATTCACTAGATACATCAACAACCAAATCAATTTTCGATATAGCGACGGGTCTACTGGATCAGAATCTGAGTCTCTTACTTTTCTTATATATGTGGTCATAGGAGTGGCCATGGATTTGCAATCCATCATTTCAAATTTTTGAAGAATCTTTATTTCATACATTCTTTGTCCAAGGAAGATTTTATCACGCTTTTGCAATACCTCTAGTCCCAAGAAATAGTGCATAAGACCAAGATATTTCATATCGAACTTAAAAGATAATTCCTTCTTACACTGGGTGATGAGAGACTCTGCACTTGTCAAGAATAAATCCTCGATATACAATAGTAGAATCACAGGTGAATTGTTCACAACCTTGTAGTAGAGATTTGGATCTGCATGACTTTTAGAGAAACCAAGTATTATTAAGTAACTATCAATTCTGGAATACCAACCTCTTGGAGCTTTCTTGAGTCCATACATGGATTTCTTTAATCTGCAAACATGAGTGTCTTTGGGATGCACCTCAAAACCTTGAGGTTATTCAATGTATACCTCTTCTTCAATTGCTCCATTGAGAAAAGTTGTATTTACATCCATTTGATGTAAACTCCATCCCATGGAAGCAACAAGAGACATAATGGCTCTAATAGAAGTATATCTGGCAACATGAGTAAAGGTTTCATCATAATATTCTCCCTCCTTCCAGGAGAACCCTCTAGACACAAACCTTGCCTTGTATTTATTTATGCTTCCATCTACGACATGTTTGATCTTGTAGACCCATTTTGAAGTTACCACTGATTTTTCCTTGGGTCTAGGCACAATTTCCCATACGTCATTTTTCATGATGGACTGGTATTTGTTTATGAATGGTAAATGTTGTGCACTATAATTTAATGGTCGTCTGTGTATGTTTTAGTGACGAGAACTTTGTTTTATTTGGGTTGAGTTCTTTTCATGTGAATATGGTCCCTGTGGGTCAATAAACCATACTAACAACTCTTTAACCATAGTCATGCATTGACTTTTGAGTTGGAAATTGGCGACCATCCTTCTCAAGCCATTGATATTTCATTGGGGGTTTCTAATTTTGTTTTTAGAGTCATTGGGAACATTCTCAACTTGCTGGGGAATTTTCCTTTTCACATAAATCATACACGGAGTATCTTTAGAAACCTGGGGTTGTATGGGTGTTTTCTAGCTAGCCACAGACCATATACATGTTTTGACAATTCACCTACTATGAATTTTGCCCCCCATATGTTTTTCGTTGTTCATTAATGCTCAAATCGGCTTCCATACGTTTTTCATTGTTCGTGAATGCTCAAGTCGACTTACATATGTTTTCCCTTGTTAGAGAATGTTAAAAATTGACTCCCATTTGTTTCCAGTTGCTCTGTGTTGCCAAAATTTCCTTAGGCGTTTTTATGCATCATGGGTTATTAAAAATAGTCTTCCAATCATTTTTACATGCCACTGGTGATAAAATTATCCCCTAGAACTTTCTTCTTAGTTGTTGGTCACTGATTTTGACGTGTAGAGGGTTTCCCTTCATTATTGGATGTCAAATCCGCCTCTTATCTATTTGCTTTAGCCACGGGTCGATCCACTTCAACTTGGCTTCCCCTTTGGTCAAGTTCCCTTCTTCATTTGACCAATGTTCCTTCTCAGTCGACTCGACTTGGGTAAATTTGACTTGGGTCAACTCAACTTTGGTCGACTTGTTGTGCCTCCGATCCAAATTAGATCTTTCTGACTCAACTTGGATTCCTTCTAGCTCATTTCTTCGACTTGACTTCTCGATAACAGACTTCATTTTATCTTGGGACAATTCAACTTGTGGCTAGGTTGGTTTATTATTTCTTGTCACCTAAAGAGATAAGGTTATATTTGTTTACAGAGATTTTTGTGTTGGTGAGATGAGCAGGCTATAAGTCTCTCATTTATAGATCATTCCAAGAGAGGGAAAAATAAAGTGACCAATTTTTTTATCAAGAGCTTCTTACCCTAGGTTGACATCGGCTTCTTTCTTCTAAAAATCTAGGTGATCCAGGTGA
Source organism: Picea engelmannii (assembly GCA_009831015.1). Lineage (NCBI taxonomy): Eukaryota > Viridiplantae > Streptophyta > Pinopsida > Pinales > Pinaceae > Picea > Picea engelmannii. Next base: position 694,484 of record ML784755.1, on the reverse strand, counting down.
TCACATGATGACTTTTCATTTGTGGTGCTCATCTAACTCGTTGAAAGATGACTTTGTTCAGTTGCGCTTATTTCAACGCACCCTTATAGGGGGTGTAGTGAAATGGTATATTGAGCTCGAAAACTCGAAATATTCTTACTTTAATGACCTAGCTATGGTTTTCTTGAACCATTTCCAGTTGCTAGTGAGATACGATGCTGACACTGAGTTGTTGGTCAACTTCGAGAAAACTAAAGCTGATCATATCTCGGATCATATACGAGAATGGCGGTGACGAAATAGTTTGATTAAATTCAAGGTCCCTCTTGCATTATTGATCAAGTGGTTCTTAAAGTATTTGGTTCCTTGAGTGTCCAAAGTCGTTGCAACATCCTAGGTGTTTTTTGAAGAGGAGGCTATTATGAGAACCCAACAGTTGGAACTGATTTACTCTCACTCTGGCATGCTTTACAAGATCTTACCCGATGCGCCATGGTCAACTCTCGACAAATCCAAACAAAAAACTGGGCCCCACGCTGATGGCATAGTGGGCTCAACGCAAAACAAGTACATGGATATGTTGTCTAATCAATTACAAAAATTATCGATTCAACAGACTGTGGCTAGAAAAACTCCTAGTTCGGTTGCCCCCACAACCTAGACGTCGGATGTACACAGTGTGAAATCGACAAATCCCAAGGATAAATAGCAGACTGAGGGGAAGAAGAAACAGAAAAACAAGAAGGGTAAGGGGGATAAAAATGATACTAACAATGCCGGCAAGGAAAAAAATGAAAATAGGAAGGTGAATTTTCCGTGTAAGCTTTGCACAAATGACCACTTAACTCACATGTGCCCTCAACTTGCGAAAGCCCAGAAGCTACTAGCACAACAACAACATATTGTGTTGACAAACTCTTTTCCACAATGGAAAAATATGGCTCAAGCATCCGCACCCACGATCGTGACAGGGGGCAATCAGGGACCCCCCGCGCCTAATCCAAACAACCCAGTGGAGAAAATTTGCATGATGAATGTTGAAGCTCATTTATCAACTAAGACTCCTGACTACGAAACATTGGAATTTGTTGAGAAGAGAAAAGAGGCCTCCAACCCATTGAATCCTATTCAAATTGAGAAGACAGTGGGAGAGACAATGACTCGCATCCCTAAAGGTGTGTTCAATAAGGCTTCTCATAACCTAAATGCGAGGGATGCTCAAAATTACTCCATCATGGAGGATCTGGCACAAACCCCTTGTGCTATGTCTGCTCTGGAAGTTCTCCAGAGTTTCCCCTCATAGAGAAAATATTTGTTGTCTACCTTGGGAGCGGTAGAGCCCAGTAACTCAGGGATGATCGTTTTTTACCCAAATGACCTTAAACCTTGTCTTTCTCACCATGTCACCTTCCAGATAGTAGTGTCTTACACCATGAAATCGTTGACACATAAAAAATTTCATATAATGGTTGATGAGGGTGCCTCGACTTGCGTGATTTCGTTGGCATGTTGGACGGCCATTGGCCAGCCTGAGTTGTCTCCATCGCCTGTGTTTCTTACGGCTTTTTATAGTCGATCATTCAGACCACACGGTATAATTCCCTATTTTCCCGTGTAGTTGGAGGGTAAAACTATGTGTGTCGAGGTAGAAGTAGTCGATGTGCCTCTCAACTGTAATATTTTGTTAGGACAGAGTTGGACTTATGCAATGCACGTGGTTATAAACACCATTTTTCGAGTCTTAATATTTCCACACGAAGGCCAGATTATAATCGTCGACCAATTGTCTTTCTTCCGTCCTGACCCTTCATCGGGGGCATCCACAGTCTCGATGATTAATAACCTGCAGCCATGCATTGTCAATTTAGGTGTCATATTGTTTTCATCTTTGATGGGAACTTTTGATTATCCTCCACCTTCCAATGATGTAAGGTTTATTTCGGTCGTCCATGACTAGTCGAAGGCTACAATTTTGCAAGTGTCGTCTTTCAAAACGAGCTACTTTCATGACCCATGGACTTTACCTTCCCCATAGGATTCAATCGAAGGGGTAGGGCATCTTGGCATGGCCATGCCCTTATCCTCTGTTGAGGTTGCATACAGTGTTGTCCATCAAGCCTTGGCCAACCTTGATCTAACTCCCCCACAAGAGATAGATCTTTTTCTCTAGCCTATTTGGGCTCAAGACTCTCTCATCGTTCGGGACCCTTTAGACATAGTCTTTCCGTCTGACGAGGTGATTCTGGAGGCAATGACTGGTCCAGACAGAACTTGGGATGGTATTCACCATAGATCTTATTTTCTTCCCGAGCTCAAGAGAATAGAGGTAGGAGAGTTTTTCATGACCATGAATAGAGATAGTCCTTGTCCTATTAACCCTCTGGCTATGCACAAAATATACACTGAGGGAAACATGGAAAGTATTGTTGCAACGATTCCTATCGATATCTCCAAAACTCTGGTGTCATGAAGAATTTATTCGTCGAAGTGGATTGCTCCCCTGAAGAGATTCAAGTCTACATTGAGTTGTTTAAGGATTTTCGTTTCATTTTTCCTGGTCTTACGAGGAAATGCCAAGCATCAACCCACGAATTGTTGAACACGAGATCACGAACTTATCCTGATTTCAAACCAGTCCAACATAAGCTTCACCTGGTCAATCCACGAAAATAAACGATGATAAAGGATGAAGTAGAGAAAATCCTCAAAGTTGGTTTCATCTACCCCATGCAATTGACAGAATGGGTATCAAACCCGGTTCCTGTCAACAAGAAGCAGGACACAATTCGTGTTTGTAAGGATTTTTGTGATTTGAACAAAGATTGCCTGAAAGACAATTTTCCAACCTCGTTTATTGATCAGATTGTCGATGAGTGTCCAGGTTGCCAAGTATTTTCTTTCATGGATGTTTTTTCAGGATATAATCAAATTCAAATCAAACCCAAGGACCAACATAAAACGACTTTTTTTTTTCCTTGGGGTACTTTCGTGTATCGAAAAATTCCTTTTGGCATGAAGAATGCTGAAGCTACTTTTTAGCGGTCCATGTTGTTTTCTTTTCACGAACTCAAACACATAGTTGAGGCGTACCTGGATGATCTAGCATCATGTTCTTGCAAGATATCTAATCATTCCTCCCATTTACGACTAATTTTTAAGTGGTGTCGCTACTATCGAATTTGCTTGAATCCAAACAAGTGCAGTTTTTGTGTGACATCGGTTCGTTTATTAGGTTTCATCATGTCAACAAAAGGGATCATGGTTGATCCTCTTAAGGTTGAGGCAATATTTCAATTGCCTCCCCCGTGCACAATTCCCCAACTTTATAGTTTACAAGGTAAAATGAACTTTCTTCAGCGTTTTGTCGCTAATTATGACGAGATTACGAAAGGGTTCATGCATCTTTTAAAAAAGGGACTCCCATTATGTTGGGACGAAGCATCTCAATTCTCTTTTGATGCATTGAAACGCACTCTGACGTCCGCCCCTCTACTCAGGCCTCCTGATTATGGCAATGATTTCTTGTTATATGTGGTTGCTGCAGATTCCATAATCGACATGGTCTTGGTACAAGAGGATGATGCGCTTGAAGAACACATTATCTATTATCTTAGCCAAGGTCTAGTAGGATCGAAACTCAACTATTCACATGTTGAGAAACTCACTTTGGCAGTTATTCACGTTGTCCAATGGTTCTGTCACTATATATTACTTTGCAAGACCACTGTTGTTTCCATCATTAATCCCTTTCAATATGTGTTAATGCGACGTTTCATCGGAGAAAAAATCAGTCGGTGGATAGTTATCCTCCAAGAGTTTGACTTGGATTTCATTTCAGTGAAATCTAAAAAGTCCTTGGTCTTCACAGAGTTAATCTTAGAACTATCGGTCGAAAGTGGTGATGTTTTTCCCGAAGAGTCACCAATTAATGGAGATTTTTTCTAATAACATCTTCAGACCCCTGGTATGGAGATATACTTGTGTATCTTCAGACTTTGAAGTGCCCCACTTCTACTTCTTGCGATGAGCATTGACAAATACGACTCCAAGCATGAAACTATCTCATCCTCGATGACAATATCGTCAAGGGGTGGATTGCATTCTTTGACGATGTCTTACTCACAAGGAAGTAGAGCTTGTTTTGAATGTCTATCACACCAGAGCATGTGGTAGTCATTTGTCTGGGTTGGAAACAAACCAAAATGTTCTTCACACAGGATACTTCTGGCCCTCGTTAATCAAATATTGTGTTGAGGCGGTCAAGAAGTGTCACTCGTGCCATATTTTCTGTCGAAAGATGCAGGCACACCCTGCTCCTATGTTTCCAATTATTCCTGTTGATCTCTTCACCAAGTGGGGGATTGATTTCACTAAATGTCACCTAAATTCTTCTAGGGGGCATCATTATATCATTGTAGCAGTAAATTACTTTACTAACCAGGTCGAAGCTATGTCGATATTTAACAATTACGGGGAAATTGATACCCTTTTCATTTTCAATAAGATAGTATCTAGATTCGGTATCCTGAAGGATACTATCACTGACCATGGCAGTCACTTCCAAAATAAAATGATGACTAAATTAACATCAAATCTTGGGTTTAAATAGGAACATTCATCGCCCTATTACCCGCAATCGAATGGTTAGGTAGAAGCTATGAATAAGTCTCTCAAGTATATTCTTCAATGAATGATCAATTCAACCAAATCAAATTGGAATTTGATGTTATATTCGGTGTTGTGGGCTTATTGAACTTTTGTAAAGAGTGCTACTGATTTTTCACCTTTTCAACTTGTCTATAGGATGGAGGCAGTCTTTCCCATTGAATGTCAAATCCCTTCTCTAAAGTTGGAAGTGGAGCTACTACCCGACACTACACCGCTTGAGGAACGTCTTTTATATCTAGAGAAGCTCAATGAGAAGCATCGAGATGCACCCTTCTCTAATGAGACTCATAAGAAAAGGGTCAAGTGTCAATATGATCGGTTCATTCACCCTCAAATTTTCTCCAAAGGATATCTTGTCCTAGTCTACGACCAAGACAAAGATCCCTTGGGGGGAGGCAAGTTCAAAACCATGTGGTTCGGACCATTCATTGTGAAAGAGGTCTTAGAAAAGGGTAATTCCCTAGCAGAGCCTAGAAATGGCCTCTAACTTAAGAATTATTACACTTAGGTTGGTCACCTAGGTGTGGCTTCTTTTATATATGTATAGTTTTTATACATTTTGGTTTTTTTTCATTTTATGGACTTGTAGTTATTTATGTTCTCTTTTTCATTGTGGCAGATTTCAAGTGAATCAAAGGTTTATGTTTGGTTCACGGATGATGCTAGCTGACACACTCGGAGGTATTTGTCTAGATTCCGCAGCTTGGGTGATTTTTACACCTGGTGGCTAGTTGCTATCTTCCGGAGGTATTTTTCTAGGTGACGCAACCAATAATTTCGGTGAATACAGTGTAGTGATAGAATTACTACATGATTCCTTGTCACATGGTATTTCTCACCTCTGGGTTTACTTAGATGCTCAACTGGTTGTGTCCTAGTTAAATGGGGTTTACCGGGTTTATGATCCATTTCTTCACCGACAATTCCTTAGGGTACATCTCTTAGAATGATCTTTTGATTATATTACTTATATTCATGTTACTAGGATATTTAACCATCTAACTAATACTCTAGCTAATCAAGTTTTAGATTGACATGTTTCTCACATGTAAAAGTAAAACACACACATACACATGTAAATACATTTGTAAAAATGTAGTCCATAAGACAGAAAAGATGTATATATATATATATATGTGTGTGTATGTGTGTGTGTGTGTGTGTGTCCAAAAAATAGTGTCATGAGTACAAAGTGGGCATGAAAGCCTCAAAAGTAATCGGTATACATCATTGGGCTTAAGCCCTCAAATACATAGTGCAAAAAGTTCCCTCGTCACATAAATTGGTCTGATACCATCTAAGGTCTAGCCCTATTATCCCTTTTGTAGTGCACAACAACGTTCACAAGATGTTGGAGTAGCTAGACCCACGTCCCGGGCACCCTTACTACATGTGGCTTCATGGCAGGTGGAAGTTCCTCGATCTCTGCCATGGGTACTACACAAGTGAGATCCGTGAGGTTTCTCTCTACTCACCGCAACACTCTCTCAGCCTCTCTGACTGGGGGTCCTCCTACTCCTATTGGTTCGTCCTTGTTATCGCTCAGTTTGTAATCTAGGTCAATTAGCTTGAAAGGTAAGGATCAAACTGGCGTAATAGGAGGTGACAGTGGGTGGGGAAGCTCCTGTTACGCCAGTTTAATCCTTACCTTTCAGCGATTTGACCTAGACTACAAACTGAGCGATAACAGGCCTCTTGTCAAGGATGACGCATGTTCCTGGAGAATTCTGCTGGCCAAACAAGTTGCACATCTGTACATAACATATCTTTAAGTTAGTACTCAGAAATACACATAAAAAGGATATATATAAAAATTAAAAAAAATTGTAACTTTAAAAATAAATGTGTTACATATCCCATCGCGCTCCTCGCCAGGGGGCATGGGCATGTCAGGATCTCTAAGAAAACTAATCCCTACATAGGGATAGTGTTTTAGGATAAATCCGTAAGTGCGGACACAAACCGATCTCCCCAGATCCACCTGGATCTGGAACAAACAGTGACAGAATACTACTCTTTCCCTAGTTCTAAAGTATTGAATGGACAAGAGAAGAAGGATGA
>ML784755.1:675282-686993 GCA_009831015.1 Picea engelmannii | reverse complement strand
GAATGCAGCATGCGGAAACAAAGTACTTCCGCAAGGAAATATATGTGCAGCCTGCGTACTGTCTCCAAAAGAGTGATTTTGAGAAACTGACAAGTGTAACTTTCTTCATGAAAATGATCTTAAAGAAGAGCTAGATCTTCTATTATCATGTCATCATCTTGATAACCAAAAATGAGGATAACAGATAGTCCTCTATCACTGGAATATGACGGGCCCACCAGTTAAATAATTTATTGTCAGAGGCCTCCTAGGTTCTTCCTCCACCTTGTCTAGGCAGCAAAACAACTCACCTGCACATTGTTGGGAAGGAGGCAATATGCACCTGTACTATCTCTCTCAGGCTGAGACTAGGCACCTGTTGACGATTTAAATCGCAACGAGTTTTTTTGGCCCACAAAGTATTGCTAAAGCCTATTATTATAATCTAACAATATATCTATAATACTAGTAGGTGGGACCCCCTTGTATATTGGAGGATCAGATCTGGTTCTTATTTGATGTTATGCTATTGTTCAACACTTCTTACAGGTTTGAGCATGATTGATGTTCAAATGTTGGTTCTATTCACAACAAATGGGTAATGGAAAATTCATGCTATGTGTGAGTGTCTTTACTTTAAGCTCGCATATCCATGTCACGAAGGCTTATGTGAACTGTTATTTTTATTGTGCCATGATCTATTATATGTTACACCTGCACAAAACATGTGTTAGTCATGGAAAAGGATAAAAGAAATATGGAGAACATAAGCCTGTTGAACTCTCTCCTTGTATTGAACTCTCTCCTGCCTGTTGAACTCTCTCCTTGTATTGAAAAGCTATGGGTGATATGGCTTGTGTGTACACCGTGTTGTCCCAAATTTTCTCTCCCGTTGTTGGTAGTCATTCCAACCTCCATGTGTTGATTACTCAGAGCCCACCTTGATTATTTTAAGCCCGATATTGATAAATGAACCAGTTTTTTTGGTCGGGCACATGGTTGACTGTTATGATTTGGTAGATTATCATTGATAGTGGTTACTTATTGGTTGTCCTTGATTAATAGCGTTGACAATGATTTATGTGATTGGTTTATAATCAGTGTATCCTTTATTATGACAATTGAGTCTATAGCCTAGCATGGTTAATTGATTGATTCGAGAAATGAAATGGGCAAACAGTCATTGCCTTTTGTGTTGTAACAGTCAGATGGTTGATGGTTGACTCAACATTGTTTTATGGTCGATCGAGAATATGCGTCTTTGTTTTACGCGTTGAGTTGTGTGTTTCCTACAACATGATATAGATTGAAATAAGGGTTGTTTTTACTGTGTGTTTTAACTGCCAAATGAGAGTATTGCAATCATGATAGTTGTGGCATGGTTGTCCATTGTATATGTTATGGGTATTGTTTGATTGCACCATCAGAAATGGGCTCATGGTTTTAAACAATATGGTTTTTTTGCAATTTGATTGAATTGAGAAATGAAATTAGACATACTGTCATTGTTTCCTTGTACTAGATTGATATCTCAATGTCGTTGGATTTTTAGATCCGTATTAATTAGACATGTGCAGTCACAAGAATGCTCTTGCATTTTGTTGAATGGATGTTGTATCCTACAACATCATATACGTTGAAGTGGGCATTGTTGTGTGTTTAAATGGCAAGTCAGGATTATTATATTGATGATTTTGTTTGACTGTCCACTATGTATGTTTGATGAATATCATGCATCATAGCAGAGATAGGCACGGGTTCTATGACAGTATGGTTTCATTACAATTTAATTGTCAAATGGAATTGAGGGATGAAATCGGGCATGCTTTTGTGTTTATCTTTGATTAAGGAAATAATTCATTGACAATGGTTGATGTTTCGATGCTGAACATAATGGAAATAAGTGATTGTGTGTTCATTTGGAAATAGTTTAAAAACATTAAGTGGACAAATGAGAAGAAACATAACTCTTTTATAGGTTGTTGTGGAAAGTCTATTGTCTTGTTTTGATGACACTGTGTTAAAAATTTAATTGTGAGCAGTGAGCAAGTTAATACACACAATTGATTGAATTATGCAAAGTAATTGTTTAATTAATCATAGTGATTATTTGGTTGGTGTCGGATCTTTTGCGTTTGATATAGAATGGTTTTATGGATTACTTAATTAATTTTATGAACAATATCTGCTCTCTTTCCCTACCATTTTTTTCACTTTTTGCTAATTATAATCCCCTCGCCTTCCCACATTCATTTTCCACTCCCTGATCCTAGAATTTAATTACAGTTAAGAATTCTTTATTGTGACAGTTTGAAATCGCAGTTTCTTGGATGGATTACAATGATATATTCCTTGGTTTACATTACAGTTGATTGTGTGTTGTCTATGAGCAATAGCCATGATTCTTTTCCCCCTCATTTTAACATTTTTTCACTCAATACAAACCCCTTGCATATCCCAGGACCTTTTGTTCACCCCCTGCTCATTGACGACAATTAAACAATTTGTATGGATTGAATTGCATGAGTCTGATATGTTGTTGAGCCAAAATTTATTTAATATTTTTAATAATTTGTCATGTATGGTTGTTAAAGGAACTATTTTCTAATCAATCATGCATGCAGGGATGATCTTTTTCAGCCGAGGTAGCCATGGCAGAGGTAACCGAGGAAGAGGTAATTGGAATAGAGACCCAAGAAGGCCAATATTCTCCATACACTTTGATGCTGACTCGCAAGAGTTAGGCCAACTATTTCAGGATGGGTTTTTCAATTGGATTAGGCAAGGAATGGTCCAACCTAGGCCTAAAAGTCCTCCCTTCCAAGATCCACAAGCCCCTGGTATTCTCGTGCCCCCTCATGTCTCATTGCAACCCAAGGTTCGTGAAAACGATGGATGGAAAGAGATTGACCACCCGCCAATATTCCAACATCGTGGCTAGCCCAATTTGTCTTTACCTTCTCCCCACCTATCAATCAGATTGTCCAAGTTGCACCTGTCCACTCACCAGTCCAGTCCTCCCATGCTAGCAAAAGGTTGAAAACCAAGGCCCACTATGCCCCTGACAAAGGAAAAGCCATTGTTGCCCCTTCCTCACGCTCCAATGGCTCTAATAAATCCGTGTCCTCCTGGATGCATTTGAGGGACGATTGTTCTCATGTGATCAATGAGATTAGGCCTAAAGGCTCAACACAGCCAAAGGAAAATTCAAAAAGATCAAAAGGTTATAGGAACAACAAGGGAAAGATTTCATCTCAGAGTGGAAAATGTGGATTTTGAGTTTTATTTTAATTATTGTTGATGACAGTTGACTTCAGAAGTTTTGGACAACATGTTCTTTTTTTGGATATATGAGTAATGTATTTTTGAAAATAATTACAAATATCAATGAGATAAATTTTCAAACATGAATGTGATGATGAGAGTCACAAGGAGGGATGTTTTTGTTTAATTAACTAGTTATGTTATGATTGTTAAGAACTAAAGGAGAGTCAAAAGGGGTCCCACCTACTAGTTATTATTTATTTAAAACCCTTATTATGATTTATTACTTTTCCCCCTAACTAAAAGTTGGTTGAGTTTTTAGTTAACTTAACTAATGAGGTAGTTCAACTATTTCAACCAATTCTATTTTTCTTAAAGGCAAAAGGAAAGGGAGGAACAAGAAGAGAATAGAAGGAGAAGCATACTAAGATTTGATCTTTGAGTTTGTTTTGAAATAGTTCAATTTTCATTCATTCCTTAATTTATCACAGCCTAATTCTTTTTTATGATAGAAGGGTCTTATTATAGACAACAAGATTTAGGGTTGAATTACATCATTCAGACACTTGTTTTTCAGAGGTGTTGATCTATCTTTGATAGTCTGTGTAGACTTGTCTGTTTGTGAATTAGTTTTCATGACTGACAAAGGCTATTGTGTAGAGTCAAGTGGGAAACAATCTGTGGAAAGCTAATCCAACTTTTAGAGTTCAATTTTTTATTTTCTGTCAGAGGTCCTTTTGTATGTTTCATCGGGGATGTCTAAGTTTGACTTTGGTCCAAAACTTCTTCACGGAATTTTGTAAATGGAATGACTCTTTGATGAATTGGAATGAAATAAAGGATTGCTTTATGTCTCATGTGTCTTGATTATCGACTTGGTGTCTTGAATTATGTCTCTATTTTTATTTCATCATCTATTATGTTTAGAAAAACACATAAATAATGAATTTTTCAGTAATCTTTTATTTATAAAAATCAGCCTAAGCACTTGTAATCAATACTTGTGAGTTAGGATATTAATTTGTATGGCTATAAACATAAGGGTGATATTCTCGTCTATTTTTCTTTAGCCAAGAAGAATCTGAAAATGCCTGAGTAAGATCATTTCATATATTTTCCTCAACAACACCCTCTCGAAGAAGAACGAGCATAAAATTGTGTCGAACCCAAATTTCTTGTTTGTTCGTCTACGACAATCTGTAAGTTGTCTCTTCATGCATACTAACATGGTAGTACTCCAGTCAAAAATGGTATCCTCTAAACACTGAACTGCACAGTGTATATGTGCATGGGAGGCATGATGGAGTGTTGCAGATCCTGTGATATGCCCGATCATGAATAAAATGATGCGAAGGGAGAGGCTAGTGATATTGTGAATCGACACCTGAGAACCTACCTTCTCGGTACCAACCTCACAATACATCCCGATGCAGTCCTCAATGCTATACGACCCTGGAGGAAAGGTCCTCAAGTTGACCAGTTCCCCTCTCCTAGAGAGGTCAGTTAGGAAGTAGATGTCCTCTATGGTCAGGGTCAGTGATTGACCCTTCAACATAAAAGCCTTCGCATCAAGATGCCAATACTCCACTAGAGCATTGAACAACCTCGATTGTTCCCTCATGAATAGACACCAAAAAAAATTCCACAAGCCACACTATTTTATCTTAGTAATGGCCACAAGATCCTCCTTAACCAAAACATCCAGTTCCTCATGTTCCCTTTCCCTCCAGTGCAAATACATCCTGTCACACATAATTTGGAGAGGTTTTAGTCTTTTTTCTTTTTCTTTTTTTGAACTTCAGAGAGGGCATGTGTGGGCTTTATTTAAGACAGTCATGTATGTACGCAGGCTGAGTATTACTCTGACTGTGCACATATGTGGGTTGAGCGTGGAAAGCCCACATACACATAGTCACGACCCTTTTTCAAGGGTGTGCCCCTCCTTAACACAAAATCAAAATCTTAAAGATAAACTAAAAAGAAAGATCAGGTGATTTGTACTTACTTGGTCCAAGTGTGAAGGTTTTTTGTCCACCGTAGCTCCTTGAATTCACGTTTTTTACGAAGGGGGTATTGACCTTCTTACTATTTTCCAAATTGAAATGGTAAAAATGAGTTGTCCACCTCTATTTATAGACTTTTTTTTCCCTTTTTTTCCTAATTTGGTCCCCTTTTTCACTTTTCATGACTTGTGGCTACTTGAGTTCCCTTTTGAGTTATCTTTGGGTCATTCTAATGGACTTGTCCTTTCGGTTTGGTGATTTTCATGAGATGGGTTACATCTATATCATCCCATGGTAAAAGTTGTTTATTCAACTTTTTTCATATAGGTTAGGTTTTCAATCCCAACTTTCTACATGTTTTTTACTTTTTCACTTTTCCATAGGATCGATCCCACCGAAGTGCGACACAAAACCTTCTCTGCTTCTTTATAAGTGTCGTAATTAGGTGGTAGAGCCTACCTCTACATGGATGCCCTAGGTAGATCCTTTGCTGCATTTTGGCGTTCTTGCTGTGAGTTTTGAATATAGGCTTGGGAGTCCTTGGTAGTCCCACTGTGATTACATATTGAAGCCTCATTCTTCTTTCTAATCATCAATCTTGGCCTTACCCAAGGGGCTCCCTAATGAGCATGGTTTGTTTTCTTTCAAGATCGCTTAAATTTTGAAAGAAACATCCAACGAGACTATGTTTATTATTTTCGATCTCATATGGATTACTTGCAAAAAGAATCCCCCCCCAGAGTCTTCTTTAGGCCCTTTTCAGACTCTCAAAAATTGAAAATATTGCTAAGCGATATTGTTTCCCTTCACGCTCGCCAAACTCGAATTTGAAGGCACATTTGTCCGACAATATTTTACCCCTTTTTCAGTCTGGATGGCTAATTTTACGAATAAAGGTATGCTCTAGGAACTTTGGTTCGCTAGAAGAGTATTCTTAGGAGTAATTTTAACCCTTTTTCGGGCTCGAGGGACCAAATCTTTGAAAAAGGGACATTCTCTTTGGTTTTGGTTTATTTATTTTTCAGGCCTTGGAGATTACTTATGAAAAAGAAACCCCCTCAAAGTCCATAGTTAAGCTCTTTTTAGACTCCTTAAATATGAAAAGATCCTTGAGTGGCCTTGTTCCTTTCACACTGGTTAATTGGTCCAGAAAGAACATTTATTCGGCATGAGTTTAACCCTTTTTCCAGCCAATAGATTATTTTGGAAAAAAGGTACGCCTCGGGAGACTTGTCTTGCCAGGAGAGTTCTCCTTGGTTATATTTTATAATTTTTCGGGCTAAGAAGACTAAATCTAGAAAAGGCTATGAGTCCATAGTTAAGCTCTTTTCAGACTCCTTAAAATTGAAAAGATCACCAAGTGAGCTTGTCTCAATCACACTCGTTAAAATGGTATTGAAGAGACATATTTTTAGTACAAGTTTAACCCTTTTTCGAACTGACTAGACTAATTGCAAAAAAGGAACTCCCTGGAGTCTTCTTTTAGCATTTTTTCAGACTCTCTAAATGTGAAAAACCACCGAGCTTACCTTCTCTGGGCTCATAAACATTCACATGGAAGGAGTCTTGTTGTGTCATGCTTAATCGCATTGCAGGTCTCATCTTTGTGTCTTTGGCCTAATGTCAGCTCCATGTTGCTCTCAACTGAACCTTTAAAGCATTCCTCATACGCAAGCCTTGCAACATTTTTTTCCTTTGTGATTTGACACCTTGACCCATGGAGGAATTATCCCCGAGTATCCTTATCCTGCACATGTCTCCTTGCCCTGAGCATCAATATGTTCCATGTGCTTGGAACCAGTTTGCTTGCTCACGACACTCATTCCTCCTTTGTAATGTAGCATTCTTTTATTATTTTTCAAGATCGTTAAAAATTTGAAAAAGACAAAAAAATCAAATATTCCAAAAAGAGGGGACAGGATATATTAATTCTTTTTTCGGCAGCAAGATAGTCTCCCTTGGACAAATCACATCCTTCATTTTTTTCGTCAAACATTGGGATCTAGTATGAACTTAGGAAGTTGTTCTCGCTACATAGAGTTGTGCCCTCCTCTGTTTGGTTACTCTTCCAAACATATGGAGAGTTTTTGGTCCCTCTTGCATTGTAGAATTATGTCAATATTACGCTGCCTAAGTATGATAAACTTTCATTTTTTTGTCCAAGGGAATTTTTATCCAACCTGAGTTGGCCATTCTGCATTTTGTCTCTTGACTTTCATGAGTTGATCATCCCAAGAGTTCAGTCAGGTCAAGATTCAAAATTGATGAAGTTTCGTTCCTAATGATCGAGATCCTCTAGTATTTCCCCGACGGCATGTCAAAGACCTCAAAGTAGTGAGACATACACTCCTATTGTACTCCTACCTGAGTTGTTGAAGATATTGAAGTTGTTGCTCGAGCTATGAAGTCTTCATCTCCAGCCACAAGCGTTGATGCTTCTTGAAGATGCATATGGTATTGTACTTGAATATCATCGAATGATTTTGAGATGTAGATCCATTGTGTATTTCTCACAGCTACACTCTATTTATACATTTCTATGACATGTATCTGCAATTTACTTGATTGACAACCATGATTAGTTCATCCCAAGCATGGGTATTCCCGCCTCAGAGAGATGATTATTGTTTTGCATATAGCGACTTCCCGAACTCTGGTCCCGTGCTCACTCGAATTTGTGCCTTCCCACTGGTAAAGATATTGTAATGTATTTCGGACATCAATTGCTCTTCTGACCTCACACATTAGGGGGCATCTGTTATAGCCCTAAAAATCCCTACCTATGCATACATGGCATTGGCCTTTCTACTTGCACAATTTGCCATATTATTGTTGAGGATATCTCTTTAAAAAACCATTTTTTTGATGATGTACTTGCCCTGTTGCACTACTACATGTGTACACATGCATGTTGCATACTAGATATCCCATGTACATATGCAGGTTGCATGCTAAAAAACCCGCGTTTACCTCCAAAAGTTGCAAAAAATAAAAAGTTGCAAGGAATTCGGCAGAGTTTACGGGCTATCGAGGGTTTCCCAACCATTTTACCCATTGTAGCTTGTCCCCAAACCAAATAACCATCGTTTTTTCATATAAAAATAGGTCTTGGGGTCTCATTCCATAATCAATCAATAGAACAAATAAACTATGCCAAAATCCCTTCCCCTTCTAGCCCAGGCTTTGGAACCCTTTCTAAGATTTGGCCTCAACATTCCCTCTCCATCCCTCTCCCTATACAATCCCTTCCCTGTTTCCCAAGGAGATCAATTGATTGTGAGAGGTATCATGAGAATGATGCACTTGGAGCAACAGTAAGAGGAACCTGGACTAGGTTCATGCAACGCCTTCTGATGAGAAGGTTGTAATATTTTAATCTTCGATTTGAATAAAAGAGTTCTTTTAATGTCCCAATACTTTGCGTATTTATATCCTTGTTGAATAATGTGTCTACGTTTGTATCTGAATGCTAACATTGATAAGTAGAGTTTGTATATTTGTAGCGTTGTTTGCCTAAGTGTTCTTGCAGGTCATCTTTGGGAGAAGAGCCGCAGCTCGGGAAGCTACAAAGTTGAAGGAAGTCTACATCGAACGCTAGGGCCTAAGGTACACTTACCAATCTTCCTTCTTCTCTTTTTGTCTTTCTGTTCAAATCGTTTGGGATTCCTTAGGATTAGGGTTGTCTTTTAAGGTAAGTCAGTGCTCTGCCTATATTTTGACCAAATATAGTAATAGGGGGATTTTCCCCGCTAGCATTTATGAATGGTAAATGTTGTGCACTGTAATTTAATGGTCGTCTGTGTATGTTTTAGTGACAAGAACTTTGTTTCATTTGGGTTGAGTTCCTTTCACGTGAATAAGGTTCATGTGGGTCAATAAACTACACTAACAACTCTTTAACCATAGCCATGCATTGAATTTTGAGTTGGAAATCGACGACCATCCTACTCAAGCTGTTGCTATTTCATTGGGGGTTTCTAATTTTGTTTTTAGAGTCATTGGGCACATTTTGAACTTGTTGGGGCGTTTTCCTTTTCCCATAAATCATACACAAAGTATCTTTAATCATATTATGTTACATGACAAGGTTGGCTCAAAACCTAACATGACAGGCTTTAATCATATTATGTTACTATTGCAATACATCATTTTAATCCTTCTATGCAACGAGACCTTCACTTCTATAATCCTTGCAACAAACCTTCAAATAATCAAGAGCGACCAATCTTAAATGATGGATCATTTTCACCACATCACTACACTCATTTATGCAATGGGACTTACATAGTTGAATCAAATCAACCAAGTTGGTCTCACTACTAGTGATTAACAATTATCATCAACATCACCACAAACCCTTAGATCTTAACAAATATTATACTTTATAAACTAATTGAACACATAAATATTTTTAACACATAAATAAAATTTTAAAATAAAATAATAACTTACCTTTCTTAAGGTTGGTTAAATTAAACTTAATTGTACCATTATCATTATATTGGATTAAAAAACACATATATTTAATAATCTTTATTATTATATTTATTAATCAAATATATTATTTTAAAATATTATTTTATATGAATAAGCTTTATAAATAATTATGTTTAATGGATTTATAATGTAATCTTTATTAGTAAAGATGGTAAATTGAGATATATACTCGATGGTGTTAATACAAATTCTAAATAAAATTTATTTGATGAAAAAAATAAATTATTTAAAATATTCAAATAAAATAATTTTAAAATATTTTTTATTTATAAGAATAAGCTTCGTAATGAATTTATGATGAAATTTTTATTCGTAAAAAGGTAAATTGAAATAAATCCATTGAGTGGATTAAAAACAAAATAAAATTTAGAATAACAAAATGAGTACACTGACAAGATCCAATAAAACCATAACCCATTAATCTCCAAATCCAAAGGCGGTAAGATGTTTAATGGAGAAGTTTTCTTGACCACAGATGATTGTCTTTCCATAGCCATGGCCCCCACGTAGATCGAACTCCAGCCAAGACAGCATTCAACAAGAATGCAGAAGAATATGATAGAGATAGCCACGTGGGAGGAGTTCTTCCTAAAAATTCTCCCGAAATATTAAAACGTACTTCAAAGTCAAGAAAAAGACTGCCGAATCCCCACTTGAACAAAACCAGAATTTGTAAAGCAGCATATATCCACTTCCCAAAAGCCTTTGCACCCAAAGTTCCTGCCACTATACTGCCTGACACAAAGCACATCATCTCCAAACTCATCATTGTGTAAAAGAGGAGTTCATATATCCGGTACCTATCACAGCGCCAATCGAGGACTGCCAAGCACGGCAACGCGCATGGACAGAAGAAGATGATACCACCGAACACTAAATAGTGTTTCCATTCTGTGTCGTTTTCCCACAGAGCTGCCAACAACGCTGCGGAGTCCATGCAGAAAGAAATACCAATGGCTGCCATTATGAGTGCAAGTGTAGGAATAGAGGGGGGCGGAGAAGTATCAGGCCCATCATCAAATGCAATGAGCACAGCCCAAACAATAGAGCAAAGCATGTTGACAAAACCCCCGATAAAAGAGACGGTTCTGAAGCTCAGAAGATCACCTCTAAAGGTCAGCAATTGGCAGCTGTTATCTGCATCAGACATGACCACAGCTTTGGTTAGGAATGCATTGGCCGCGAACCCACTGCCTTTGCTGTCCACAATGTAATCCCTTATCGTCCTTCTAGCTAGCAGAGAGCTAGAGAAGCCATCTACAGTGAAAAAAACAGTTAGTACAATGTTGATTAATGCTTCTGTCAACCTTGGCAATATGAACGAGGCAATGGTGTATTCCACTGTTCCATTTGTGCGATCTCTACCTCCAGCCAAGTACTCTTCAAGAGCTTCTGAAGCCGCGACTGTGACTCCTCTGGATTCCGCATCTTTAGACCTCAAAGATTTTGCCAGTAGCTTTGTCCAGACATCATCGCGGGCACCACGTATTGGAATGCAGATGCAAATAGGCTTGCCTGCACGGATAGAATGTAGAATTTCACATACTACATGGGGTTCTGCAGGGGATTTCACAATGGAGCTACCCTCTCTCAATGCACCAGTCTCCACATGCAACAGGCCGTCGTTGCACCCATGGCAGCCATTCCTCAGGCAGGTCAGACATGGGAGTAGACACTGGGAATCAGACAATCGCTTCAGTGTTCCGGGTATCCGACGAGCAAGCATGACTGTGATGCTTTCCTTCGTCCAGAATACAATGCATCTGCAGCCTTCGCATTCACATGTCTCTACAGGTACTCCCAAAGGTAGGCACTGCAGTAGGATGGAATTCGCAATAGGGGCATTGGTTTTCATGAAGTCCGTGATGGAAGAATTGGGTGTGCCCTTTGACAAGATTACAACAGAAGCACCCTCCAGATTGTTATCTGTGGTCAGCCCATTTCCATTAATCTCATCAATGTTGTTGA
>ML784755.1:608247-664885 GCA_009831015.1 Picea engelmannii | reverse complement strand
GGTTTTGTAAAGATGTCTGCCACTTGTTCTTTTGTGCCCACATACTCAACTCTGATGTTCTTTTCTACAGCTTGTTCCCATAGAAAGTGATACTTGATTGGAATGTTCTTCGTCTTGGAGTGCATCACCAAGTTTTTTGAGATACTGATGGTGCTTGTATTATCACAATATATTGGAATGGGCTCATGATACTTAACCTATATATCTGTCAAAGTTTGTTTCATCCAAGGAACATGTGTACAACATGTTGTTGCTGCAATATACTCTGCCTCCATTGTAGATAGAGATATTGATGATTGTTTCTTGCTTAACCATGATACTAAAAACTCACCCAAGTAGAACGTTGCTCCACTGATGCTTCGTCGGTCATCAATACAACCTGCCCAATCTACATCTGTGTAGGCAATTAGTGATAGATCCTTTCCTTTTGGATACCATAGTCCAAACTCTTATATTCCTTTGAGATATCTGAAAATCCTCTTCACTGCTAATACATGTGATGCCTTTGGTGCTACTTGAAATCGTGCCACATGTCTAACTGCCTGCATTACATCTATTCTGGATGTTGTCACATACAATAGGCTGCCAATCATTGACATGTATTGCCTTTGATTTGTAGACTTCAAATCATCATCTTTTCTCAACTTGCAACTAGTTTGCATGGGAGTGATAACTGGTTTGCAATCTTCCATTCCGAACCTCTTTAGCATTTCTCTGATATACTTGGTTTGAGAAATAAAAATTCCTTGGTTTCTTTGACATATCTGAAGTCCCAGAAAGAAGAATAGTTCTCCAAGTAGCGACATTTCAAATTATTTATGCATATCTTTTGCAAATTTCTGGCTTAACATGTCATCATCACTACCAAAAATAATATCATCAACATAAAATTCAATTAATAAAATATTACCTTGACTTACCTTGATGTAGAGGTTGTTGTCTGCACTTCCTTTTTTGAACCCTGCCTGCTGCAGATACTTATCCAGTCTGGAGTACCATGCTCTAGGACCCTGTTTTAGACCATACAAGACCTTCTTTAATTTACACACATAATCTATGTTCTCTGACAACTGAAATCCTTCTGGTTGTTCAATGTAGACTTCTTCTTCAAGTTCCCCATTCAAAAAAGATGATTTTATGTCCATCTGATATACTTTAACATTTTTGGAGCATGCATAAGCTAAAAGCAAACGGATTGCTTCCATTATGGCAACTGGGGAAAATGTCTCTTCAAAGTCAATTCCTTCAATCTGAGCATATCCTTTACATACCAATCTAGCTTTGTTACTTGTAACCTGTCCATCTTCATTCAATTTATTCCTGAAAACCCATTTTGTGTCTATCACATTCTTATTTTTTGGTCTTGGAACCAATTCCCAAGTGCCATTTTTCTCTATTTTATTCAATTCTTCATCCATGGCCTTATTCCAAAATTCATCCTTGCTGGCTTCTTCAAAACAGTTTGGTTCAATTGTATATAAGAGTTCTATGTGTGTTTGTTTTGGTGAATAGATTCTTCTTCTATTCTCAACTCCTACATCTTTGTTTCCGATAATCTGATCTGAAGGATGATTCTTTTGTACTCGTTTATTGGGTGTCTTTGGAGACACCTGCTGAATTTGCTCTTCTGCTTCTGTTGGATTCTTTTCATCTTCCTCTTCTACTTCCTTTTCATTTCTTCTTCTTCTTCTAAGGGTTGTTTCATTGATTCATTTTCTTCCTTTGATTCTGGTCTACCTGTTTCATCAATTGTTACGTTGATGCTTTCCACAACTTTGTTAAATCTTATATTGTAACACTTGTATGCTTTCCTTGTACTTGAGTAACCAACAAGTACTCCTTTGTCCATGCAAGAGTCAAACTTTCCTATTCCTCCATCTTCTCTTTTGATATAGCATTTGCTTCCAAAAACTCTAAAGTTCTTTATATTTGTTGGTCTTCCTTTCCATAGTTCGTAAGGAGTTTTGTCAGTTTTGTTTCTGAGCATTACTCTGTTTTGAATGTGAACTGTTGTATGCACTGCCTGTGTCCAAAAAATATCTGTCAATTTTGAATCCATTAGAATTGTTCGAGCCATTTCCTATACTGTCATGTTCTTTCTTTCAACAACTCCATTCCGTTGAGGTGTCCTAGCAACGAAGAATTTCCTTTTTATTCCACGATTGCTACATTAGTCCATAAATTCCTTTGAGATGAACTCTCCTCCATTATCAGATCTCAAGCATTTGATTTTTGAATCCATTTCATTTTCAACCATTTCTTTGTAGATCTTGAAGTTTTCAAAAGCTTCTGACTTATTCTTGAGAAATCAAACTGCAGTCATTCTTGTATAATCATCAACTAATAACATAAAGTATTTCTCATCTTTTAAGCCCTTTGTTTTAGTTGGTCCAACTAGATCAGTATGCACAATTTCTAGTGGTCTTGTCATTGAATATTCCTTTGATTTGAACCTGGTCTTTGTTTGCTTTCCTTGTTGACAATGCTTACATAAAGTGTTGGTTGATTTCGTGATCTGGGGCATCTCTCTGACTGCTTCTCTTTTGTTGACTTTGACAAGGTTATCAAAATGTATGTGACTCATTCTTCTATGCCATAGCCAACTTTCATCTTCCTTTCCTAGACAACACTTTTCATTTCCAATTTCACTTAACACATATATGTTGGTTGAAGTTCTTGCAGCTGTAGCGACCAATTTCCATGAACCTTATTTTCTTATTTCACACTTTTGTGAATCGAAAGTCACTTTATGACCTTGGTCATACATTTGACTCACACATAGAATATTATGTTTCATATCTTCTTCTAATAGAACATTTTCTTCCTTTTCATTCTTGTTCTCAATTCGGACTGTGCCTTTTCCAATGATTTTGGATGAATCATCATTTCCAAAGGAGACTGATCCATCTCTTTCCTTTCTTAATGTAAGAAACTTGTCTCTATCACCTGTCATGTGTTTTGAACACCCATTGTCAACATACCAACCACGTTTCTTTTGCTTAGCTTGTAGAACGAGTGTGCATTCTTCATTGCTATACTGATCTTTCTTTCTTATCCATGTCCTTTTCTGTGATTCATGTTTGTGACCGTTGTTATTCTGTTGAGGTTCTTTAGGAGGGATTGTCATTCTACACTCTTTGGCCATGTGTCCAAAATTGTTACATTTGTAACATTCCATTTCATTGCTCAAAGATTCAAACCTATTGTAACTTCTTCTTTGTGTTTCACTAGGCCTTCTTGAATAACCCCTTTGTGTATAACTCTCAAAGTTGTTGTTGTTCCTGTTTTTAGCTCTACAATTCACAGCTTTATGTCCAAAATTATTACATGCATAACATAAACCAAAAAATATAGTTTGATACCTAGGAGTTGAAGATCTTCTGAAATGAGGTGCTCTTATGAATCCTTCTTCTTCTTGAGGCCTATCTGTCTGTTGTTGATTCTGAAATCTCAATCTTCTCGACGGAGGAGTGTCCCTGTAATGTTCCTTGTATATCTTCTTATCCCCTTTGATTGTTACTGCATATCTTTTTGGATATGTTTCTTGCTCTGTTGTTTTGGAGCTTGATCCCTTTTCTGTCTGATTGTATCCAAGTCCGGTCTTGTCAAAATGAGATTTTTGACTATTGATAATGTCATCCAAAACTTTTGATCTATTCTGCATATTTTTCTTTTGAATATCCTTACTTAGTGTGACAATCTCTGCTTTCAAGTTTCCAATGATTCTGTCCTTTTCTTCTAGCTGTTCTTTGAGTGCTTCTTCAATTCTTTTATCTTCTTCTATTTGTACCTTCAATTTTGTGATCATTTGTTCTTGTTCTTGAGTGTCTTCTTTCTTGTCTAATTCTGCTTGTAGTTTCTTGTTTTTCTTCTTTTCTTTTCTAATAAATTCTATGGTACACATTAATTCTTCTCAAAGGTCAACTTCTGCCTCTTCAATTTCTTCTTCAACTTCTTTATGTTCTTCTTTGGCTTCTTCATATTCTTCTTCGGAGTCTTCTTTATCAAAGTCTTCTACTGCCATGAATAGAACTCTTCCCATCTCACTGTCACTGAATTCATCTTCACCTGATTCTGAGATGTCTTCTTTGGTGCATAAGCTTTTCTTGAAAACTTTCTTTGTAGTTCTTTTTCCTTTATATGTTTTTTTTCCTTTTGAGTAACCTTCATCATTTCTCTTTTTCTTATGAGGACATTTGTTAGAAAAATAACCAATACCATGACAATTAAAACAAATTAAAGGAAGTTTACCTCTATACCTTCGTTGGTTCCCTTGTTCAATCTTTTGACGAAGTTGGCTACTTCTTCACCATCTTCCAAGACGTCACTGTTGTTGCTATATTCTTCTTGTTCCTTTTTCTTTTGCTTTGATCTTTTGGATGCTTTGGATGATGCTTCTTTTACATCTGGATTTTCCTGCTTAGTTCTCATTTCATATGCTGTGAAGATTCCATGCAGTTCGTCCATGCTTATTGAGTCTAGATCCAATCTTTCTTCTAGTGTTGATATCTTAGGGTTGAATCTCATAGGAAGAGATCTTAGTACCTTTTGAACAATTACAGATTCTTCGATTTCTTCTCCCAATCCTATGATTGCATTCATTGTTTCATCGACTCGTAAGATGTAGGCTACAATATCTTCATCTTCCTTCATTTTTAGTTATTCGAACTGACCTCTGTAAGTTTGAAGCTTTGCTTCTTTGACTTTTGTATATCCTTCATAAATATTTCGAAGTTTGTCCCAAATATCTTTAGTGGATTTACAATGTGCAACTTTGGTGAATACTGTATTAATGAGACCATTCAAAAGTGCATTTGTGGCTTTTGAATTATTCTCACCGAGTTTTACTACTTTTTCATTTGTTGGTGGAACTACTGGTGTTGTGTATCCATCTACAATTGATTGCCAAACTTGAAATCCTTGTGCCTGTATATATGTCTTCATCCTTATGCTCCAAAAAGCATACTTTTGTCCATCAAACTGTGGTATTCCATTTTTATACAAGTTGGTTTTCTCCATGATCTACCTTTCAGTGGTTAAACTGATTTCTCAAGGAACCTGTTCTGATACCAATTGTTGGATTACTGAGAGGGGGGTGAATTAGTAATAGTGTAATTATAATCATTTTTCTTCAAGTAATCCAAGTGTTATATCAATGTAGAATTATTATCCAATAATGAGCAATAAGAAATGAACAATCACATGCATATACAATACACCATTGTTTTACGTGGAAACCCAAATCGGGAGAAAACCACGGAATGTTTTTTATTATATTTCTTGAAGAATTACATTCATTGGAAGCACCAACTTCCTTTGTTTTCCAGCTGCAACTGGAAGGAGGCTCACACCCTCTAGTTCCTCAGGCTACAACCTGAGGGAAGCTCCAACTCCCCAATTCTCTGGCTACAACCAGAAGGAGGCTATAACCCCTTGTGTTCTCCGGCTACAACCGGAAGGTGGCTACAACCACCTATCCTTGCCCTGTCCAACTTCCCTGAAGTATAAGTAGAATGATGGAACCACTATCAACCTATCACTGTGAGATATATTGTTGTACAATTGTATCAACCTATACCACTGACCTGTATCCAATCTGTACAACAACCCTGTAATCAATATGTACCTGAACTGAACATGTATCTACAAAATTAAAATAGATACACAACCTGTAATACTGCAGCCCACGTATGTATGCACCCTATCTGTTATGCAACCCGCGTATGTACGCGCCCTAACTATTAAACAACCTGCGTATGCCTTCTAGAACTAGGGTTTCCTTTCACTTGAAAAACTTCTGATTCTCTGTAACTTCTTTCACATAGATCTATAATCTATCACTGTATCCAGACTATAATTGTACCCTGAGCATGCATCCTCATACACAAATACAAGCTCTCAACCATGTTCATAAAAACCCTTAGCCATATGCCAAGAAATACAAGATGTGCCTCAACAAGAAGTATCAATGATAAGTATACCAACACTATATTTCTATATATCTGACTTATACAGAAGATCCCATGTAGCCACTAGTCTCTCTAGGTAGAATTCTCAAATCTCCATTGCCATTCCTCATGCATACATCAAAATCCAACTATTCATAGAAATAATGACATACCTTTTGAAACAATGGATAGATCTGATGTATCTGAGCACTTTAGACCTTCCTGGAGCTTGATCTCAAAATCTAGAACCTCTGCATCTTCATCTTCTCAAGTTTCCATGGCTTTACCAACATGTACTCACCCTGTACACAACCATCCCACGTACATAAGCACCCTATGCATAGACAAACCGCGTACATGTACTCACCCTATACACAGCCAACCCACGTATGTATGAACCCTATACACAGCCAGCTCGCATACATGTACTCACCCTATACATAGATAACCCGCGTACACCTCAAAAAATAGGGTTTTTGAATTTCTTGTAATTCCGAGAATTTCTCCGTCAACCCTTCATGCTACCTCAGATGTCTACCACTTCAGATGTATCCACAAGTATTTACAATAAGCTTTACACAAGAAAATAGATATACAATATGTACAAGTGTGTTCCTAATGAGTGAGCTTTGCCTCTTATTTATATCTTCATGTAGCATTACACTTTCCTTATTTTAGGTCTTCTTCATTTAAAATAAATTCTTTTGCAAAGCACTTTGACCCTTGGGGGCTTTTATAAGACTCATGAGGGGTTCTCCAACTTCATATGGTCATAACTCTCTAACCATAAGGATTTATGTGACTTTCCACATACCACTGGAAATGGCATGACAAGCACTATCCATCTAGGATAGTTTCACTGACAAATTCACTGTGCTTCATCTCATTATTCCACAACTAAGCATGGGTTCTATCACTCCACAAAGCGTCTTTCCATGAGGGATTTCACCATAAGGGGACCACTTTGGTGCTCATCCATATTTACTTCTTATCAACCATGACAAAACAATAACGACTCATCTTTACATCAAACAATCTTGGGTCCATTACCCAAACCTTTGTGCTACGGGGCTTTCTTCAAGGGTTGACATCAATGAGAACCAACCTTAATCAACATAAGACTCAGGTGCTTACAGCCCAGGATTGAGTATGAGATATGAGATCTGTATTCAGAGCTATCTACTATAAATTGTGATTGCAATCTACTGTATTCGTGACTATGCATTACCTTCAACAACTTATTTCCTTAATAATGCAACCATATGTAAAAAAAAATAGAATAATTCATTCATTCATTAAGCACAACAATTAACTGCTAAAATAAGATAAAGATATGCATGCATTCATCACATTACAAAGATATTACCGTGGTTCACCCCCCCTGGGCTACGTCCACAAAGATTTGGCTCTTGGATCTTTTATTATAATAGTTCTGCATCTACAACGTCTTGACCTTATATTCTCCTTAGATGGGTAAGATATTTATGAGGCAAACTAGATCGCACCAGGATCCTCAGCCTGCGATCTAATCCTCAAATCTTCCTTCTGTCCTCTCTTCTAGCTCAACATCTTACAAAAATAGTTCATACTAGCATTACATATCACATCAACTCGTACATATCTATGATGGAACAATAATGCAAAAGAAAGAACCCCCCTATGATACCTACATATCTATATTTATACATTTCAGGCTCTTCAGTCGTTTACAATACATTACTAAAACCCTAATCCTACTGACGTTAGGTATTCCTCCCATGCATGCATTTTGTTCTTCCTCCGAGCTGTCGCTTTCCTTGTGCATGTTTTATTACATGCGTGCATGTTGTGTTTCCCTCCAACTGTTACTTCAGTTTCTACACACTTTCTTTTCCCACGATCATCCTTCTTTCCACTTCGGCCTACTTCCAACAGGCCCCCAACACTGAAATGTGGCTCGTCTTGAGCCACCTAATCCTTCTGAGCTTCCTCAATCTCCTTGGTGATCGTCTGGAACTTTTCCTTGAGTTATGCTACTTGTGTTAGTGCCTGCACAGTCTTCTCCTTGATTGTGTCCACTACCTGGACTGCCACTTCGTCGCTGATCAATCCTGCACATTCTGCCTGGGTTTGTGCTATCTGTGTTTTAGCCTCCTCTTCTTGTGCCAGTGCTTCTTCTACCCACTCCTGTAATGGAACTATTTGAGCCTAACGCCCCTATTTCTGCGTTTGCATAGTGATGAGTTCTACCTGCAGCTTCTTCATCTCTTACGTCCCTTTGACTCATTCTGGGATTCGTATGGTATTCTGCTTCTGCTTGAGCTCTTGGATTGTTGCATTGATCCTTTCCTCTTCCTTGTCCCACTGTTGGACCTGTGGATCCTCCTCCAACCTTGTCCAAAATTGCGCTACTTTATCGAACCGGCCAGCTATTGTGCTAACCTGCTGCTCTATCTCCTGTAGCTACGTTGTTTCTTCTTGTTTCCTTTTCTCCTTGACTGTTGGTGGAGTGGTTGGTGTGAGTTGTTCTCGGAGATTCTCGATCTCCTTCTGATATTGATCAATTTCCTGTGCAATCCAATCAATATTTTCTGTTTCTATGATTTCCTCACTCTTCACGGCCTGTGGAATCTTCTCATAAGTTCTTGCCACTTTCTGCTCCAATCCTTTTAGGCGCTCCCTTTCCTCCTCAGTCACAGATTTAGCATTCTCGTAGCCTATTTTCAATTCGTCTCATTTCTTTGTTGCCTGCTTCAATTTGGTTAAGTCTCTGCGTGCACGATACTGTACCTCATGGTTGATGCTTACCTGCAACCTTTGTAATGCCCCTGATGGTATCCTTGTCAACACAAGTTGGATTTGGATTAATTCTTTCAAGGGTGTCTGCCCCACAATTTCGTCCATGTGCAACATACTGGGGTTGAGATGGAATGTTACGTGTGGCTGCAATATCCCCTTGTATGACTGTTGATCTTCCTCTTGCATTCTTCCTTCTATTTGCGGTGTTGATGGATCTATGCCTCTGCTGCTGCTTGCTATCTATACTTCCCCAAATTTCTTGAGGAACTGCCCCATTTCTGCCAGCTCTTTTTGTAGTTTGTCCCTGTGATGTGTTGCATGGTCGAAGTCCTCGACTAGACAATCCTGGACCATTATGGTGATCATTTCCCCATCATCCTTCATGATCGTATATTCTGGCGATGCTCTTTGTGCCTTTGATTTCTTGCACGTGCCTCCTGCCTGCGTGGTTGGTCTCTTATTTCCCTGTAGTTCTTGTGTGTTGGGATTTGAGGAGGTCTCCTCCGCTCCCTCAGCCTATTTCTAATGTTCCTTGGTCGGCTATGTATTCTCCTTCTTCCCCTTTTGGGTCCATGTCTTCTTTGGCCCTTCGTCTATTTGTGTTGGCTTGCCTTGTCTGTTCTTGGTCTCTTGGGCACTTGGATTTCTGGAGGTTGTCTTTCTCCCTGCTCTGCCTCTTCCTCTATTGTTCCTTCTGACACTTCCTAGTAATGGCTGCGATCCTCCATTTGTCGGGCCATTCGTTGATGCCATGTCGATATAACCCTATGTGATGCAGTATCACATCTGTAGCCACTGTTTAGCTAGATCCTTCCTTGCTTGTATCCACATTGTTTGTCATGTGGCCTGGAAATTGGCGATGTTCACACATCGCGCGACAGCTTCTGGTGTAATTCTCCACATTCGCCTGATGGCTTCGGGCATGTCACATAGATTTTCTTCAAATATGATCCCATTATCCCTCTTATGCTTGGCATTCAACCTGGCTCTCAACAATAAATACCTCGCTCCCACAGGCTTTGGTCTGGTGCAAAAAACTACATACCCTGGTTCTCACCATCCCATGAAGGCTATTAAGGTAATCAACCATGAGTAGTGGAACTCTTTTCCTAGGTCCCGGGCATCCTTGCAGTCCTCTAGGAACAAGTTCAATAAGTATGGCACCCAGCGCATTGAGGTGCCCTATGCGCACTGGGCTGCAACTGCAACAACTCCAGCTGGTACTTCTTCTTTGCGGCATTTTCTTAGTAGCATGCAGGCTAATATTTTTGCGCCCAATTGTGTGGCTACATTGTTGATCCGTTTGATGATGATGCCTCTTGTCCCCCTGGCAGTGCCATACTTCTTCTTCATTTCTTCTTCCAATGCTTTCTCCTTAGTTTTTTCATCCAAAAACAACACGGGATCCATACCCCGAATTGGTAACCCTGTTATTTGCACAATAAGGTCAACAATTATGGGGATGGGGTTGTCGAGCCATATGTCCCCTCCATGTGTGACCGCTAATAGTTGGTTGACGCATGTTGTTGCGTACTGGCTTCTGCCAAAATGTGGTAGGTTCAACAAACCTAAAATTCCCATTTTCTCCAGCCCCATTGCCCACTAGTATGGTTGGTTAATCGGTTCTCCAACTCGAGTTGTGCCTATGGTCTATATGAAGACACTCTGTGCAATTTTTGGGAACTTGGATTCATTTGCTACATCATGGTCTAAATATTTGAGCTTCCCGACATGGCCCAGTCACTTTGGTCCTACCTGTACTCCAGCTAGTATGCGTGGTAGAACAATTTCTGCTGTAGGTTTCTTGTGGGGTGAACTTGGTATCTGTATCTTTTCTTTCTACTGCGATGGCTGGATTAGAGTTTCGATAGCTTCCGGTTTCTCCTCCGTAAGCCATTCCGACCAAGCCGAGACATCTTCATCGGTCTCCCCTACTGGGTGTTCTGAGATGGTCATTTGAGACTCCTATGGATCCACTGTTGCTTTTGGATTCAGTGTCGTTCCATTAACTTTCGAGTCTGTTTTGATGCTCTTTGGTTGCACCTCCTTTAGGGTTTTTGTTTCCTGGCTCTGAGGTTCCTGCGCCGCTACTAGCGTATCTAATTTCATGGCCTCTTCTTCTGGTTGTTGAATTTCTTCCATAATCGGTGTAGGATTCACCGGTATCATCTTTGGGGATGGGATTTTGTCAACATTGAAGATCTTCGACTGCTATTGTTCATCCTCTTCCAATGGTCCTCGTGACCTAGTTTGAACCCTAGTTGGTCTGACACTATGGCTGCGGTGACTGTCGAATGTTTGTTGGGTTTGAATAACTTCTATGATCTCTATAGCCTCTCTCTGTGTGTTCTAGCTGTTATTACTCTCTGTTTGTTCTCCTTTCGTGAATAAACTAGTTTCTCCAGTGCTCGCATGTTGTATTGGCTTCCCATGAAGCTTGACGAGGACGCTTCCTCCATTATGGGTTTAATGCACCATAAATGTGGGTTTAATGCATCTCTGATGGTTTCGTACTTTCCATTACTCTTGCTTTACTGTCTCCAGTTAGTGCGATTAATGTGATGTCCCATCGATCCTTGTCATCCTTTAATTCCACCTAATGTTGTCTTGTCGACTTTCCTTTTCCCGCTTGTTTCCCTTTGTATATAATTGTTGTCATTGCCTTTTCCGAATTCGTGTTTCTAGCTTCATGTGGCCTTTCTACCTCTGGCACACTGCGCCCTCTTTAGTTTTTTTTACTTTTTGTTCTTTTTCGAGTTTTTTTTTTTTACTGTGTGGTGGGTGGTCGACTGTCCTTATACAACTTTAGTCAGCTCCCATTGATCATTCCTCTGATTTTTGCACTTGCTAAATCTATTAACTATACAGCTCCTCCATCTATGACATATTTTACCTCGTACGGTCCTAACCAATGCATTTTGAGTTTTCCCGGGTGCTGAAACAATTTACTTTCATACAACAATACTAGATCTCCTTCCTTGAACGTTTTCTTCTTGATGTGTCTATCGTGCCAAGCTTTATCTCTTGCTTTCTGCACTTGTTGATGGAATCCCGCCAAGATTCGGTCTTCCTCCATGGTCAATAACTGATTCAGTCTCTCTTGTACTGCGCCTCGTTCTGTCATTTGTGTGATAGCTGCTACACGCAAGCTGGGTACTAAAACTTCTAATGGCACTACTGCTTCTTGGCCATAAACCCATTTAAATGGCGTGTGCCCTGTCAAATTTTTGCGTGTAGTCCTGTATGCCCATAATACTACTGGTACTTTGAGGTCCCAGTCATCTGTGTTAACATTAGAAATCTTTGTCAGTGTGTCCTCCAGAATTTTGTTGAAGGCTTCCACTGTGCCATTTTCCTGTGGATGATACAGTGTGCTCTTCTGATGATGGACTTCAAATTCTTTAGTCATCGCACGGATGGTGTTGTTTATGAAGTGCGTTCCTTGGTCACTCATCAAAACTCTTGGGCACCCAAATCTAGTGATTACTTGTTCAAACAAAAAGTGTGTTGTTGTTTTTGCATTGCAATCTTTTACTGGTGCGGCTTCCGCCCATCTTGTTAAGTATTCTATCGCGATGATGATGTACCTTGCCCCTGTTCTTTTGGATGGTGGGTTAATTGGTCCCACAAAGTCTGTTGCCCATTTTTCAAATGCCTGTAGTGTTACTTGTGGTCGTAGTGGCATCTCGTCTCTTATGTTGGGTTTTCCTACCCTTTGATAGACATCGCATCTTTCACAGTACTCCTTCGAGTCTCTGTGAATCGTTGGCCACCATAGTCCTATGCACAATACCTTTTGCATGATAGATTTCCCTCCATAATTACCTCCTGTTATTCCCTCATGGGATTTTGCTAAAATTCTTGGTCTTTCATGCTCTAACACGTATCTTCGCAAGATGTTATCTGTGCCCATTTTATATAAATGTCCTACAATCAATTGATAGTTGGTAGCGCAGACTAACAGGATCTTCTTCTACACGGTGCTATATTCTTGTGGCGCAGTACCTGCACTCAAGTATTGAATGATATCTGCAAAGTATTCATCAACAATATGTACTGAGAATAACTGTGAATTAGGAAAGTTGTCTTCTAGATGCGTAGGTTCTTCTCCATTTGTGACCCTTGACAGGTGGTCAGGTCCTGCATTCAATTTTCTTGGTTTAACTATTACTTCAAAGTCAAATTCTCAAAATAACAGTAACCATCGACGAATTCTCCCCCCCAACACTGGCTTGTTGACTAGTTATTTCAGGGCTAAGTGATCTGTGAACATCTTAAAGTGTTTTCCTAATAAGTAATTCTTGAACTTCTGCAGTGCATAGACCATGGCTAGGCCTTCTCTTTCTATCATGTTATAGTTTTGTTCTGAGTCTAATAAATTTCTTCTTACAAACACTATTGGGTTGGGTGATCCAAGTCTCCCTCTCCTGGTTGTGCCAAGATAACTCCAAGTGCTATGGATGATGCATCCACATGCACATGGAATGTCTTTTCCCAGTCTAGAAATACTAATATCGGCATGGTAACCATCTTTTTCTTCAAGGTATCCAGACCGTGTTGACACTCGTCGTTCCACTAAAATTTTGTATCCTTCCTTAACAATTTTTCCATCCGTGCTGTGATCTGTGCATATCCTTTGATGAATTTTCTGTAGTATCCTATGTGTCCTAACATTGCTCTTAGCTGACTGCCTATTTTTGGTGATCGCAAGTTAACAATGACTACGATCTTTTCTGGATCTACTAATAAACCTTGTTTGCATACTATGTGGCCCAATAGTATCACAAACGGTGTTCCAAATATGCATTTCTTGATGTTCAGTGATATCTGGCATTGTCTGCATCATTCTAACATCATCCATAAAACTTCCACATGGTTTTTCAACAGACTATATAATGTCCAATCATCTAGGTATACTTCAAGAAACTGATGGATGAATTCCTTAAATGTTGCGATGACCACTCTGAAAAATATTGCGGGTGCATTCTTCAGTCCAAACGACATGACTGTGTACTGATAAGATTCCCATTCTGTCTCAAACATGGTCGTGTGTCTATCCTCCTGTTCTATCTTAATCTGATGGTAGCCTGAGAATCCATCAGTGAATGAGTAAGCTTCATGTCCTCCCACGTTCTCTAATACTTCATGTGTGAACGGTGTCAGGAATGGATCATGTAAGCATGCATCATTCAACTTCCTTAAGTCGAGGCATATCCTGATCCCTCCTTGTTTCTTGTCATGTACTACCATTGGGCTTATCCAATCTGACTCCTCAACTGGTTCTATGATGATGACTTCGAGCATCCTGTCGATCTCAACTTTGACTTTATGTTTGTATATTGGGTTCAATCTATAGGTTTGTTGTCTAATAGGTATCGCATCAGGTCTGAGTGCTATATTCATTTCTCCTAGTTCTTCGTCTATACCCTTCATCTCTATAAATGTTGTGGGAAATAGGTCAATGTATTCGCGCAACAACTCTGTGATGCTTTATACTATTTGCTCATCCCAATAATCTCTAATGATGGCCATTTTGGGCTACTCAACTATCCCGATGTTAACTTTATTTACCTTGATCAGTGTGGAAATGAGTTCTGATTCTATGGGTGGTCCCTCCACATCTCTTTCGCCTTCTTCTTCTTCTATCTGAATATCTCGCAGATCATCTTCATCTGGTGCTTCTTCCTGTACATGGTAACATGACAAGAAGTACTTACCTATCTGTTTGTTCCGTTGTTGCTCTTTTGTGATAAGTTCCATTTATGGTTCTTTGATGAATATTAATCCTCTGATTCGTTTGAGGGATGCATCTATGTTGAGGTTCTCATGTTCAAATGAGAAAGTGATTGAAAAATTTTGTTGCAATGTCGTCCATGTCATAGTTCCTTTGCGCAATCCCTGGTCCGTATACCAATTCACTAGTATGCCCTCTAGAGTGTGTATGAAGTAATGAGGCCATTGATTTGGTGGTGTCATTTTCCATAGCGTTTTGCACTTCTCCAAGTGTTCCACTGGTGTCCCTTTTCCTTCATATTTCTATTGTTTGTTGTTTTTTTGTTCTGCGCCGAACCTTATGCACAGTAACTGCTTACATTGATACCAGTATGTGATTTTCTCTGTGTGTGCCCCACCATCTTGCATGTGTGGCCTTGAGTGCTAATTCAAGTGTTAACAGCCTCTGGTTCTCTAACACTATGTCTTCATATTGTTTCAAGAATGTTTCCAAATCTTTTAGTCCATGGAAACTGGGCGGTTCTCTGATTTCTGTGCCTACCCATCTTACTACACAGTCTATTCGTGCACATATTATCATGGATACTTCGTGTAGACTTTGTTTCCAGTTCTCTAACCTGGTGTCTGAGTCTATTGCACATGAAGTAATGCTCCGCCAACTGAGTACCCCATCTACAGTTGGGTTTACGTAATCCTCGTCACGCACAGTTGTTTTGTACAACTGGCTGATTTCCTCTAATTCTGGGCAGGTAGGTTCTACAAACCTCTCCCCTTCTGATGGGTCTAATGGTGCGATGACCCTATATTCTTTGGACTCAAATTTCATTTTCCTGGTCTTCAAATTGATTATGGCCTGGTTGTCAAATTACCAATCCATACCAAGCAACGTCGGGTAAGGTGTTGTGTCCTCCACTATTTCAATGACTTCAAAGTTTTCTTTAGTGCACACTCCATATAGGTTGACTATCACTCCTTTCAGTCTACTGATTAGTAGGACTCTATCCTGGTTTTCTAGTTTTAATTGAACATGTGAGTATCCTAATGTTGGCTCTCCCATGCATTTCCATGTCTTCTTTGGTAATACATTCGCTTATGATCCTAGATCCAGTATAATGTCTCCCATATTGAAATCCCCAATGTTAGCATTCAGTGTAAATTCCCTACTTGTTCTTCTTCTTGTGTGTAGGTGATTAACTATTTTTGGTTATAGATTTTCTTCCATCTCGCTGCTACATTTTTCTAGGATGTTTTGCAATATTTTCACAGATGATGGATCACTTAATACTTTTACACATGATTGAAAAAAGCCTTTTATTGTACTTACTTGTCCCATGGGTTGCATCCCATTGGTATGATCCAATGATGGAGGCATCTCGTATTCTGGTGCTTCCTTGTCTTGTTGCGTAGTTGAAGTTGAGGCCATGTCCTCGTTCCGAAATTATTGTCTGTCTTGTTTGAATATCTCCTTCTCCTTCTATGCGTAGAACTGCTTCTTTGGTTCAATGTTCTTCTTCACCCACTGATTTTGTTTTGGTTCCTATCAAACTGCGTCATTTCCTATTTTCGTTCCTCCACGAGTGACTATATTAATGTTCTTTCCTTCATCCCTTGCTTCAGATGAAATCCACTGAACATTCTGATTGTTATGGTTCCTCTTTTCCTGAATCTTTACTAGTAATGTTGGACATTCCTCTGTATCGTGGTTCGATGTGTGACAATACATACAAGTCATTGGTGGAAGTGGACATTCCCGTGCATAATGTCCCGGTTGTTGACAATTGTGACATGTGACTGGTCCTCTACCTCATCCGAAACCTCCTCTGGTTGATCCTCCTCCTCTGTAGCCTGCTCGATCACCTCTCGTAACGTTATACTGTGGCACCTGATTATACTATGTGGTATTGTACTGAGGCTGTGTCAGGTTGTACTGCGGTTGTGTTTTATTGTACAGTTGTTGCGCAGTATTATACTATTGTTGTGCAGTGTTATATGGAGCTAGAATTTGATTAAACTGTGGTGCTTCTTGCCCAGTCATCATTTCTGCCTGCACTCTATATGCATCTGATGTTCTTTCTCACATCAACTCCATAGTTCTGCAATCTTTATTGTCGTGGCCCACTGACTTGCAAAAGGTGCAATATGAACTCTTTGGAACTGTCTGGTATTTCTGCATCAACGTGCAGTGATAGGGGTTGTGACCCGATTTCTTTCATATTTCGCACCATAGTCCTCCCGGTGGTAACAGATTTGGCATACCTGCTGCCATATACTGTGCGAACGTTGGGAATTCATTCTTGTGGTGTCCTTTCGTCCTGCATGTGGTACACCAAACGACTTCTCGTTTGTCCTTGTTCTTATTCTAGTTCAGCTGAAATGTTAGATTCTTCAAATCCTCCTTCAACTCTTCGATAGTTGGGTCTGTCTATTGGTACTGGTTCTCTTCCAGTTACAAGGCTATCTGAAGAGCCTCTGCCTGCATCTGAAATTTTTTCTATCATAAAGGGTATTTAAGTGTGGGAGTAGTGAGTTGAAAAATAGGTGTCGATGTTGCATATCGGTCATGAGATATTTTAACTTGCCCTTCAGTTTCTTAAATATCTAATCAATCTCCCATACCGAATCTCCTAGTTTCTGTCTTATTTCGATCATATCGTTCATGTACTGATCCTTTGAGCTCAGCTTCTAGAACTCATTAATCAATAACTTCTTAAAATCGGCAAGTGTCCTTGTCATCCCCGGGAAACTGTTTGTGTCTAGACTCATGTACCAGTATAGTGCGTGGTCTCTTAGAGTAATAGTTAGCTGCGCAAGTTTAGTATCTTCATCAGTGATCTGTTTTTCTTCCCAGATATTTGCACAAATGAACAAATGCTTCTCAGGGTCTTCTGTTGCTTCTCCCCGAAATTTTGGTAACCTAATGGTGGGATCGTGTCCTGCCATTCTGAATATTGAACTACTACCTCCTCCACGCGGTGTAGATACTTGACTAGTGCTGCCTGAAATGGCTCCTCCATTTGTTACTCCTTGTGTAGATGTGATGCAAACCCCCTACCTCCGCCTCTGCAGGGTCCGTTGAGCTCCCGGTCAAGGATCGTTCTTCACCTCTGTCGAGTTGAAGCAACTCCCTGATTCCCTACTGAAATATCCATGTAAATATAACCACAGGTCCATTAAAGACTCAACCCGCGCAAACAAGCACCAGGTGTGAGCTCCCTTCATGTGACCACAACCCTGTGACCACAGGCCTACATAATAGGCGTGTCACGTTTCACGATGTTGGGACTTTTCATTCCCATACACTTGACTCTTCCAAGTCCTGAAACCCTGAAAAGGGATTAACGGTCCTTAGCTCCTCCCTTAAATCCTCCATATGTAACCCTTCACCAAGACCCAAGGCCAACTCTTCCGAGCACATCGTGATTTCACGTATCAGTAATTCCCGATGTGAATCAACTCTATTCTCCCGACTCCTGAAATTTTGATGCTTCATATCTGACGACTCAAATCCTTCCTCAATCAATGGCCAAGATTAAATCGACGATTTTCCTTTAGCGAGTTTTCTATGGCCTTCACCTTCGTTCTCCCGAAGTCTGAAACCCTGACGGTTTCTGGATCTTTGCCACCTATCCTCCAACGATGGACGGTTGGATGGTTCTCTTCATGATTTCATGTATTGGGGGTATGGAGTGTAGCCTCCTCTGCTCGTCCAACTCATGATTCCCAGCTTGTGTGTGGATCTCTGCCATGTGTCCTCTCCGATGGACGATCTTGATTAAATCAGAACTTTCACGAGTCTGCTCTCCTACTTATACCAGGATTAAACCTCATGTGCCTTCTTCTAAATCCAATGGTTGTTGGTCCTCGCATTAGATATGAAGGTTTAGTTATGATCTCCTCTCGTCTACATTTTTCGTTGTTTGGACATGGGCTCTGACGGTCCAGATTCACTCCTCTATGACTGATCTAATGGCTGTCGACACTCCTCCTCCTGAGCTTGCATTTCTCCCCAGTCTTGGAGGATTTCGATGCTTTGAAGGTCTCGACCTTCGATCTTCTTCCCGCAAACTCTAAAATTTCAGGTCTCGCCTGTGTTCTCGAAAACACCTTCCCTCCTGAGCTTTATCAACCCTGAAAGCTCGAAGGGTTTCTCAATCTTCTGCTCCATTCTATTGGAACTCTGTGCGCAAAAGACATTAGTCCTCCTGAGCTTAAGAACTCGAAACAAGTTCTCACCTCTGCAAACTCTTTGTGCTTGATGAGCCTTCATATGGCTATCTATCAACACTTCACCCCGAGTGTTGGCCTGGTTCACTCCTTGCACAGGTCTTCTTCCAGAATGTTCAATAACTCCGTCTCCCTTCCCTCCTTGAAAGCATGTAAGTGCCCTTTTGGAAACTTCTACTCAAGCACTCCTTGCTGAGCCTACAGAGTCTGTAGTAACTCTGTGAGTGTCTTCTCTGTGACACTTCTCTTTTCTATGAACTCGAAATAGAGTTCCTTCTATGCACTCTATGCACTTGCTCGATGCCGTCCTGGCAGAGCTTTACAGAATACTCAGCGATTCTGTCTTCTACATGTGCCTTCCTCCGCACAGTATTACCTCCAAGGTGTTCATAAACCTTGAGTCTTCTCCCCTTGAATTTATGATTCCTCTGGTGCGCCCTCCTAGTACGTCTTTTCATGAATTCCACAGAACTCAGATGTGCACTCTTTACACTGGCTTACAGATTCCTCAGCACTCTGTCATGCAACCCCTTGCATGAAACCACAAAGAAACCTGACTAAAATCAATAGCCTCATAGATAGGAAATTCTATCTATCCCTGCAGATGGCATCTAACATACATCTACAACATAAAATGAACGCATAAAATACATTCACTCAAATACACATAAAGACATAAATATTCTCATGCAAGAGAAACTACTCTTTGTATTAATCTTAGAATGCCTGTACAAAGGTTACAAAATCTCAGACTGCAACAGAGTCTTGGATCTCTCCTTTCTTCCTATCCTCCTCTCAGAAAATAACTTACTTAATTCTGTATACAAAGATCTTTTTACAAAAGGGGGCTCCGTGAGCTCTTCCCTCCATCTCACCTACTCTCATAAATTACATTGAATTACATTCAATGGTTGTCTAGTTTGAATTAGATCTAGATCTTAGCCTGTCAACCATTAAAGGAAACTCTAACTACAGCCTGCGCAAAATCATGGCTTGGCTCTTCCATCCTTATAAACATTTAATTACAAATTTTAAATTTGAAAATGAGAGGGCTGGTGCCTCTCTCCTCCATGAATGCACACTGAATGTGACAGTTGGATGACGCTTTGTTGGGTTGGAGCGATGCTCCTGCATCATACTCCACTGCTACGAAAAATTCATGAGATCTTGCTCATGAGCTTCCCATCTCTATTGAAATCCACCTAGATCCCAAACTGTTCTTTGGAGCTATCCATCTGCTCTGCTACTTTGTTGTTGCTACAGTTGCTGCCCTACTGTTTTTGCAAGTCTTCCTCTGCTCAGTTTCTCCCTGCTAGCAATCTCATGTGTTGACCTCAACATCAACCTTCTTATCTTCTCAATCACTTCTTCCAGCTTCTCAAATGGTTGGCTTTCCTCTTCATGCAACCTGCTCTACTGCATGTTCCCTTCACACAGATCCATGGCCAGATCAATCTGATCCCCCATGTTGTCTTCTCCATTTCTTATGGCCTTGACTTTCCACTCTGTTGTAGACTCCATCTCTGTAGTCTCCTCTTGATTGACCTACTTCTCAGTCACTTCCTTTGACAACTTTGTTTATGTCATTTATCTTGTTGGTTCAAATACAAATTCTTCTAGTTTCTCCTCAGACTAGAATTATGCGTCATCTTCTACTGCAGACCTCAGTGCTACAATCATCATCTATTCAACTTCTTGGTTGAAATTTCTGAGCAATTTCTCTGAATTCCCTTCTCCGGTAATCTGCATGACTGTCTACTCATGGTAGTCATCTACTGGCTCTGGATGGTTCAACCAATCCTCCAGCATTTCTAACTCCTTCTCCCATGGAGTGAGTACCTTATCTATATGCTCTCCTTCTTCTGGGGAAGACATCATTATCTGATTCTTCTCCTCTGTGACAGTCACAGCTGGTTTTACTTCTCATGTTGCTACATCTACAACACATTCCTTGGCCTCCACTGGGCTATTTGGTAGGAATACCTCAATTCTCTGAATGATCAGAACATATTTCTAACCCTTCTCCATTAGCTCTCCTTGCTGAACTGAACTCACCTCTGAGTTCATGAGATTGTCAACCAATCTTTTCTCGCTTTCCTTGCCCACCTAGCAATTCGAGATTTCTGCCCTACCCTCCTGATAGTCTCTGAGATCATCCAGTGATCTCATCTCCTCATCATCACTAAGATTTCTCCCAGATTTTTGATCACAGATGTGAACCACTTCTTCTTCACCTCTAAGGTCCTCAACATACCTCAGCCACCTTCTCAATAGTTGTCGCTTCCCTCTGGCCAACAATCTCTTGACTGGCCACTTCACCTTCTTCTTTATGGGCCACTCATATACCCAACATGCTTTTGCATCCTGTTGCATCTTAAATAAAACCTTCTCCATTCGTGCTCTTATCTCAGTGATATATTGACTTATCTCAGCCTTACTTCTCTACTGGTGGTCCTTGTCTTGACCACGTTCATGGCCTTCAGTAGCCATCTCTACCTTACGTTTGTCCTTATGGAAAATTTATGGATCACTCTATGTCCGAGAGCATCCCCATGTCCTCTTACAACTCACCTGGCTGAAAACAATTTCTGTTGTTGTGTCCACGCAACAACCCTCCTCACAGAATGTCGATATTCTTCCTTCCTTCACCTGTTGTATACAGATGAACTTCTAATACCACTTGATGTTGCAAGAATTTCTCCTTCAATCCTTTTTTTCCTAAAATATACAAACGAAATTTCTCTCTGATACCACTTGATGGTGTGTATCAGAGTATTCTCCTTACTTACTCTGCCTCCCTCTGCCTATTGTCTGCAGACAGAAAGTGGCTCTGATTCCACATGATGCAGACCCCCTACCTTCACCTTGGCAGGGTCCGATGACCTCTAGGTCAAGGATCGTTCTTCACCTCTGGAGAGCTAAAGCAACTCCCTGATTCCCTACTGAAATCTCCACATAAATATAACCACAGGTCCTTTAGAGACTCAACCTATGCAAACAAGCACCAGACATGAGCTCCCTTCACGTGACCACAGGCCTAAACAATAGGCGCATCACATTTCGCAACGTCGGGACTTTGCATTCCCAGACACCCAACTCTTCCATGTCCCGAAACCCTAAAAAGGGCTTAACGATCCTTAGCTCCTCCCTTAAATCCTCCAGATGTAACCCTTCAGCATGACCTAGGGCCAACTCTTCCAGGCACATCGCGATTTCGCGTATCAGGAATTCCCGATGGGAATCACCTCTGTTCTCCCGACTCTCGAAATTATGATGCTTCAGATTTGATGGCTCAGATCCTTCCTCAATCAACGGCCAAGACTAAATCGACGATTTTCCTTTCGCAAGTTTGCTCTGGCCTTCACCTTCGTTCTCCCAAAGTCTGAAACCCCGACGGTTTTTGGATCTTCACCCCCTGTCCTCCAATGATGGATGGGTGGATGGTTCTCTTCGAGATTTTAGGATTTCGCATATTAGGGGTATGGAGTGCAGCCTCCTCTGCTCATCCAACTCTCGATTCCCAACTTGTGTGTGGATCTCTGCCACGTGTCCTCTCCGATGGGTGGTCTTGATTAAATCAATACTTTGATGAGTGTGCTCTCCTTCTTATACGAGGGTTAAACCATGTGCACCTTCTTTCAGATCCAACAATTGTTGGTCCTCGTGCCAGATCTAACGGTTCAGGTCTAATCTCCTCTCGTGGGTGTTTTTCACTATCTGGACGTGGGCTCTGATAGTCCATATTCACTCCTCTGTGACTGATCTAATGGTTGTCGATGCTCCTCCTCCTGAGATTGCGTTTCTCCCCAGTCTTGCAAGATTTCGACGCTTTGAAGCTCTCGATCTTCGATCTTCTTCCTGCGAACTCTAAAATTTCAGGTCTCACCTATGTTCTCGAAAAAACCTTCCCTCCTGATATTTATCAACCCTGAAACCTCAAAGGGTTTCTCAATCTTTTGCTCCTTTCTGTTGGAACTCTGTGTGCAAAATACATTGTTCCTTCTGAGCTTAAGAACTTGAAACAAGTTCTCACCTCTGCACACTCTTTTTGCTTGACGAGCCTTTAGACGGTTGTCTATCAATACTTCACCCGAGTGTTGGCCTAGTGCACTCCTCGCACAGGTCTTCTTCCAGAATGTTCAGTAACTCCGTTTCCCTTCACTCCTTGAAAGGATGTAAGTGCCCTCTTGGAAACTTCTGGTCAAGCACTCCTTGCTGAGCCTATAGAGTCTTCAGTAACTTTGTGAGTGTCTTCTCTATGACACTTCGCTTGTCTATTAACTCAAAATAGAGTTCCTTCTGTGCACTCTATGCACTCGCTCGATGCCCTCTTGGTAGAGCTTCACAGAATACTTAGCACTTCTGTCTTCTACCTATGCCTTCCTCCACACAGTCTTACCTCCAAGGTGTTCAATAACCTTGAGTCTTCTCCCCTTTAATTTATGATTCCTCTAGTGCACCCTCCTGGCACGTCTTTTCCTGAATTCCACAGAACTCAGATGTGCACTCTTTACACTGGCTTACAGAGTCCTCAACACTCTGTCATGCAACTCCTTGCATGAAGCCACAAAGAAACTAGACTGAAATCAATAGCCTCACAGATAGGAAATTATATCTGTCCCTGTAGATGGCATCTAACATACATCTACAACATAAAATGAATGCATAAAAGACATTCACTCAAATACACATAAAGACATAAATATTCTCACACAAAAAAAACTGCTCTTTGTATTAATCTCATAATGCCTGTACAAAGGTTACAAAAGATCAGACTGCAAAAGAGTCTCAGCTCTCTCCTTTCTTCCTATCCTCCTCTTAG
Source organism: Picea engelmannii (assembly GCA_009831015.1). Taxonomy (NCBI): domain Eukaryota; kingdom Viridiplantae; phylum Streptophyta; class Pinopsida; order Pinales; family Pinaceae; genus Picea; species Picea engelmannii. The sequence continues at coordinate 641,380 of ML784755.1, read as the reverse complement.
AAAAGAACTTACTTAATTCTATATACAAATATATTTTTACAAAAGGGGGCCCTGCGAGCTCTTCCCTCCATCTCACCTACTCTCATAACTTACATTGAATTACATTCAATGACTGTCTAGTCCGAATCAGATCTAGATATTAGACTGTCAACCATTAAAGTAGACTCTAAATACAATCTACGCAAAAGCATGGCTTGGCTCTTCCAGCCTTACAAACATTTAATTACAAATTTTAAATTTGAAAATGAGAGGGCTAGTGCCTCTCTCCTCCATGAATGCACATTGAATGTGATGGCTGGCTGACGCTTTGCTAGGTTGGAGTGATGCTCTTGCATCAAGATGTACTTCCTATTGTCAGAATTCCTTCGAACGTCGGTTTTCTAAATGGTGGTGTTCTTTTTGGTGTATTAGTCGCACATGGGTTTATGGGTTCCACACTGACATTAATATGGATAGGATGGCTGCCTTCTCCTCCTGCTTTTGGACCTCTCGTTTTCCTCTCATATGTTACATGCAAGATTTCCTCAATCTGCTCCACAGCCCGAAGATCCTCTACCTCTTCCTCATCACTCGCCAAGCCTTCCCTCATGGCTATGAATCTCTTCTTGGTATTCACCTTGTATTGGTAGGTTACTCCGCTACGCGTCTTTCTTGTTGACGCCAAGATCTACTTGATCTGGTCATCATCCATCATGATCAGGTCCAAGTTTTCCTCCTCCTTCTTGTCTTTATCCTTACCTCCTTCCATTTATCCTCTCTCTGTCAGTGCTTCCCCCCTTCCCCCATGCATACAAGGAAGTTTAGTTGCCTGCTTCCATGGTCATTGCACCTTTTTTATATAGCAGTATCATAATAGAAGTATACAGTGATCGAATGTACCTTCCTCAAGGTCTGCATAGAAATTCTTTCTCCGCTATGTTGTATGACTTCATTGTGTCAACTACAAACTCTGTTATGAAGCCTTCCACAATACTGTCAAGCCAAAATTCTACTACATGGGTGAATTTATTGTTCACCTGCTATAATTGCACAATTTGTACCGGGGTCCAATCTAGCTGTCGAGTCCAGTTCGTCATGTGGTTATCCTTCAACCTTAGTATCCACTCCTGTAGTAGATGCGGAAAATCACAGAAAAAGACTTCATGCAAATCAGTAAACACGTATTTGTCCAGATATTTTCGGGGTGTGATTCTAGAGTTTCTGTTGTCTTTCTATGAAAACTCTAGCTCTTTGGTTCTCAACCAACCTTCGGTTTCTTCTTTCGTAGGGTTCCAGGGTCTCAACATTCCCTTCTAATGGCTCATTGCCCTCTTCTTTTCTTCATTTTTTTCTCGCTCAATCTATCTCCTCTACTCAGTCCTCTCTCGTTCTTATCAATGACAATGAAACCATTTGTTGGTTACTATTCCTTCTTTACCATCTGAGTTATTGACCCAGGGTTCATGTCATTCGGGTTTCCAGCAAGGCCTCTAAAACTATCGGCCCCCTTGGTAAACCAAAAGGCAACACAACACACAGAATGCACTGCACAGTCTCACCTGAGATAGATTTAATGGGTGGTTGTAAGACTTAGGTGTTTATAGCCCAGGATTGAGTATGAGATATGAGATCTTTATTCAGAGATATCTACTATAAATTGTGATTGCAATCTACTGTATTTGTGACTATGAATTGCCTTCAACAACTTATTTCCTTAATAACACAACCATATGTCACAACAAATAGAATAATTCATTCATTCATTAAGCACAACAATTAGTTGCTAAAATAACATAAAGATATGCATGCATTCATCACATTACATAGATATTACCGTGGTTCACCCCCCCTAGGCTACGTCCACAAAGATTTGGCTCTTGGCTCTTTTATTATGATAGTTCTGCATCTACAACGCCTTGTGATTATATTCTCCTCAGTTGGGTAAGAACTTTATGAGGCGAACTAGATCACACCAGGCTCCTCAACCTGTAATCTAATCCTCAAATCTTCCTTCTCTCCTCTCTTTTAGCTCAACATCTTACAAAAATAGTTCATACTAGCATTACATATCGCATCAAATCGTACATATCTATGATGGAACAATAATGAAAAAGAAAGAAACCCCTATGATACATACATATCTATCTTTATACATTTTGGGTGCTTCAATCGTTTACAATACATTACCAAAACCCCAACCCTACCGATGTTACATCTTCCTCCCATTACTGCATGTTTTTCTTCCTCCTAGCTCTCTCTTTCCTTGTGCATGTTTTCCTGCATGCGCACATGTTGTGTTTCCCTCCAACTATTACTTCAGTTTCTTCATGCTTTCTTTCCCCACGATCATCCTTCTTTCCACTTCGACCTACTGCCAACACCGTTCCTATGCTGCTGTCGGCTGTCTGCGCTTCTCCGAGTTGCTTGAGGAGTTGTCGCATGTGTGCCAAATCTTCCTCAATTCTGTCCCTTTGGCATGCATCATTATCGAAATCCTCGGTTGTGCAATCCTCGATCATTTGGGCCACCATGTCCACATCTTCCTTAATGATTGTGTGTTCTGGGGGAATTTTTTGTGCCTTCTCCTTCTTGCACACACCCCCTCGTCTAGATGAATGGCCTCTTAGTCTTGCCTTGCTCCTCTTGAGTAGCACTTGATGTATTTCCCTATTTTATCTCGACCTGTTTCTCCTCTACCTGTGGTGCCTGTGTGTTGTTCTTCTTCCCCTCCTGGGCGCCTGTCTTGGATGTCCCCCCATTTTTTTGTTTTGCCTTGTTCTGGCCTGTACTTGGTTTCTTGGGCACTGTTATCTCCTCGAAATGTGTCTATTCCTGTCTTACCTCCTCCTCCTGTATCTCTACGGGTATCTCACAAATGAGGATTAGAATCCTCCAGTCATCTTCCCAATCCTTAATGACCATATCTATGTCCACCTGCTTGATGCAATAGCGCAGTTGTAGCCATTGATTGTCAGGGTATTTCTACATCTGGATCCACATCGCATGTCTAGTGGCATTGAAATTGGCTATACCCTGATAGTGTTCGATTGCTTCCAGTGTCACCGTCCAAGTGTTGGCGATGTTCTCCTGTATGTTGCTGAGATAGCCTTCAAATATGGTTGCATTCACCTTTCTATTCTTGGAGTCCGACGTGGACCCCAATGATAAGTATCGCGCTCCATGGGAGGGATTGGGTCTAGTGGGAAAAAATGAATACTTCAGCTCCTTCCATCCGATCAAGGCTATCAGGATGAGTAGCCATGAATAATGAAATTATGTCCCTAGATCCTACGCATCCTTGCAGTCCTCTAGGAACAGATTCAACAAATAAGGGGCTCAGTTGAGTGTGGTTCCTTCTTCACACTATGTTGCAGCTATGAAAACCCTGACCGAGACTTCCTACTTGCAGCATTTCCTGATTAATTTACATGCCATGATTTTTGTGGCCATTCTTATCGCGGTGTCACTAATACGCTTGATGATTATTCTACGCGACCCCCTTTTGGTGCAATATTTCCTCTTCATTTCCTCGGCCAGTGTTGTTCCCTTCATTTTTTCCTCAAGGAACTGCGCGAGATCCTCACCCCGTGATGGCAGCCCTGTGATGCATGTGATGAGCTCTATGTCTATTGAGATGAGCTATTCCAGCCACAAGTATCCACCATGGGTGACTACCATCAACTGATTGATGTAGTTATTTGCATATTGGCACCTCCCAAAGTGCGGTAGGTCCAAAATGCCTAGAATCTCATTTTTTTCCAATCCTGCTACCCACTGGATTGGTTAATTAATTGGTTCGCCAAAGGGTCATCTACCCACAGTCTGTAGGTAGACTTGCTTGGAGAACTATGGGAACTTGTCTATGTCTAACGCATCATGGTCTGAGTACCTCAATTTCTCCACACGGCTTAACAAATTTGTTGTTATACATACCCCCTTCGGAATGCGTGACAAGGCAATGGTTGCGGTGGGTTGCTTGCGCGGTGACCTTGGTACCATCTACTTGCCCTTTTGCTGTGGTGGCTAACTTGAGGTTTCAGCCTCCATTGTTCATTGTTCTTCATATTCATCTGGTCATTCGGTGATATCTTCCATTGTTCCCTTCTATTGTTGTTCTGGCATCATTATCTGTGATCTTTCCGGTGTGGTTGTTTCTGCCTAGTTTAGAGTCATCCCATTGTCTCTCGGGGCTTCTTCAGGGTTTTTAGGGTGCACTTAGTTGCCTGCGTCCTCAGCCTGTTGGCCCTGTCCCTCTTCCGGCATATCAATTTCCACGTCCGTTGGTGTTGTTTGTTGGGTTTCCTCCAAAATGGGTGTGGGGCTTGCTGGTGTCATATCAGGCGATGAGATTTCGTCCATGTTGACGACTTCTGGAGGCTGAGGTGGTTGTTGTTCACTTGCCTGTGGATGCAATGGTGCTATGGCACTGCTTCAAGGTTGTCTAGAAGTCTGGCTTGGTTCTGCCTATTTGGGTGGTTCCATGGTGGTAAAGATTGTGTTCGTTGAGCTCAGTGGCCTCTGCAACTTTAACTCTCTGCTTCATATGCTCTATCGATCTGTGCCTTTCCTGATTTCACAATAACCTTTCTTCTCCCGTGTACTTTCTTTGTATCAGTGTCGTGTGAAGCTTGTTGGAGACGTTACCCCTATTGCGTTTTCATTGAACCGTCAGTTCCCATGCACTTTCCATTGATTTCCCTTGTTGTTGTCAGTTGGCGCGATTAATGCGGAGTCTTGCCAGTTGTTTTTGGCATTCAATTCTGATAGCCTCCATCAGTTAGCGCTTCTTTTTCCGTATCTGTATTTCCCATTGTTTCTTCTTTGTAATGACCGTTGCCCTTGTCTTCATTGGGCTAGCATTGCTGAGTGTGTGTGGTCATTCTCTTTTTGGCATACTATACCTTTGTTATTATCTTTTGATGTCCCACATGACGTGACATTTTTATTTTTACAAGTGCTAAGGGGTCGACTGTCCCTATACAGCTTCATTTGGCTCCCATTGATCATCTCTCTGAGTTATGTGAATCCTAAATCCTTCAACTGGATAGCTCCCCCATCCGTGATAGTTTTTACTTCATATGGTCCTAACCAGTGCATTCTATGTTTTCCTGGATGCTGAAGGGATTTACTGTCATACATCAACACAAAGTCTCCTTCCTTGAAATTTTTCCTCTTGATATGTATGTCATGCCAAGCTTTGTCCCTTGCTTTCTGGACTTCTTAGTGGAACCCTGCTAGAATCCTATCTTCCTCCATGATCATTAGTTGATTCAGCCTATCATGTATTGCACCCCATTTTGTCATGTTTGTAGTTGCTACTACGCATAGACTGGGTACCAGAAACTATAGTGGCACCACTGCTTCTTGTCCATACACCAATATGAATGATGTTTTTCTTGTCAACTTCTTGCATGTGGTCCTATATGCCCACAATACTGCTAGTATATTTAGGTCCCAATCATCCCTACGGACATTACAGATCTTCGTCAATGCATTTTCAAGGATCTTGTTAAAGGCTGCTACTGTTCCATTTGCTTAGGGATGATATGTTGTACTCTTTTGATGATGAACTTAAAATTCCTCAGTCATAGCCTTAATAGTACTGTTAATGAAGAGAATGTCTTGGTCACTCATCAAAATCCAGGGGCAACCAAATCTGGTGATCACTTGTTTGAATAGGAAGTGTGTTGTTGTCTCTACACTGCAATGTTTTACTGATGTTGCTTTTTCCCATCTTGTCAGGTATTCCATCGTGGTGATAATGTACCTCACTCTTAGCCTTTTCCCTGGTGGGTTAATTGGTCCCACAAAATCTATTGCCCATTTTTTGAATACCTATAAAGTTACATGTGGTCGCAGGGGCATCTCGTCCCTTCTTCTTGGTTTACCAACACTTTGACATACATCACATTTCTGGAAGTACTCTTTTGAGTCTCTGTGGATTGTCAACCACCATAGTCCTACGCACAATACCTTATGCGTGGTATCTTTTCCTGTGTAATGTCCTCCTTCTATTCCCTCCTGGGCTTCTACTAAAATCATTGGTCTTTCATGTTCTAGCACACATCTTCTCAAGATGCTATCTGTGCCCATTTTGTATAAGTGTCCTGCAATCAACTGATAGTCTACAGCTCAGACTACCAGTTTTTTCTTCTGTGTAGTGTTATATTCCTGTGGTGCAGTCCTTGTACTCAAGTACTAGATAATGTATGAAAAGTATTCATCGGTGATCTGGACTGAAAATAATTGTGCGTCCAGAAATTTGTCCTCTAGATTTGTAGGTTACTCCCCATTTGTGATCCTTGAAAAGTGATCAGGTCCTGTGTTCAGCTTCCCCGGCTTGACTATTACCTCAAAATCAAATTCTTGAAACAACAATAGCCATCTACAAATTCTCCCCCCCAGCATTGGCTTGTTGACTAGGTATTTGAGAGCATAATGGTTTGTGAACATCTTGAAATGTTTCCCCAGTAAGTAATGTCTAAACTTCTAAAGTGCGTAGACCATAGCTAGGCCTTCCCTCTATGTAGTGTTGTAGTTCTGCTCTGATTTTGACAGTTTTTTGCTAGAAAATGCTATAGGATGATCCAATTCTCCTGCTCCTCACTGTGCCAGAACAGCTCCAAGTGCTATGGTTGATGCATCTACATGTACATGGAATGTGGAATGTATTCTCCCAGTGTGGGGATACTAGTATTGGTGAGGTTACCATCTTTTCTTTCACCGTATCCAGACAGTGTTGACAATCCTAATTCCACTGGAACTTTGTGTCTTTCTTTAGCAGTTTCTCCATTGGAACGGTGATCTGCGCATACCCTTTTATAAAAAAATTGTAGTATCCTGTGTGTCCCAATCTCACTCTTAGTTGACGTACTGTTTTTGGTGGTGGCAGATTAACGATTACTGCAATATTCACAGGATCTATTAGTAAACCTTGCTTTCATACTATGTGGCCCAATAGTATCCCAAAATGTGTTCTGAAGATGCACTTCTTGATGTTTAACGATATTTGGAACTCCCTGCATCTTTCTAACATCAACCGCAAGACCTCTACATGGTATTTAAATAGAATATAGATTGTCCAATCGTCCAAATATACCTCTAGAAACTGGTGGATAAATTCTTTAAATGCAACTATGACTACTCTGGAAAATATTGATGGTGCATTCTTTAGTCCAAAAGGCATGACTATGTACTGGTAGGATCCCCATTCTGTCGCAAAGGTAGTATTGTACCGATCTTCTGGTGCTATCTTAATTTGGTGGTAGCTTGAGAATCCATCGGTGAATGAGTATGCTTCCTGACCTCCCACGTTTTCTAGGACTTCATCTGTGAAGGGTGTAGGGAAGGGGTCATGTAGGTAAGCATCATTGAGCTTTCTCATATCTACACAGATTCTTATGCCTCCTTGCTTCTTCTCCTGAAATACCATCGGGCTTATCCATTCTTATTCTTCCATCGGTTCTATGATTCCATCCTCCAACATCCTATCGATCTCATCTTTTACTTTTTTCTTATATATCAGATTTAGTCTGTATGGTAGTTGTCTGGTCGGTCTTGCCTCAGCTCTGAGTGGTATCTTCATTTCACCTAGCTCTCTTGCTATTCCCTTCATTTCTGTGAACGTTGTGGGGAACAGGTCGTTGTACTCGCACAGTAACTCTATTATGCTTTCCCTTGTTTGCTCATCCCAGTAGTCTCCAATGCTGGCCATTTTGGGATTCTCAACTATCCCAATGTTGAACTTCTTCACCTTCGTCGGTGCAGCAATTACTTCTGATTCTAGAGGTGGACCTTCCACTTCTCTTTCGCCTTCAACTTCCTCTATTTGAATATCAAGCGGATCGTCTTCATCTGGTACTTCTTCCTGCACATGGTAGCATGACAACAATTCTTTTACTATCTGTTTGTTCTGATGTTGTTCTTCTGTTATGAGTTCAATGTCTGATTCCTTAATGAATATCACCCCTCTTATTTTTTAAGTGTTGCATCTATGTTTGGGTTCTCATGCTCAGATGAGAAAGTGGCTGTAAAGTTCTGTTGTAGTATTGTCCATCTCGCAGTTCCTCTGAGTAGTTCCTGGTCTGTATACCAGTTTGGTGGGATGCCCTCTAATGTGTGTACGAAATGATGAGGCCATTCCTCTGGGGGTGTCATTTTCCACAACACTCTGCACTTCTCCAGGTGTTCCACTGGTGCCCCTTGTCCATCATATTTCTACTTCTGGTTTCTTCTTTGTTCTGCACCAAACCTAATGTGCAGTAACCACTTACATTGGTACCGGTCCTTGATTGTTTCTATGTGTGCACCCCACCATATTGCAGGTGTGGCCTTGAATGCTATATCTAGTGCTAAGAGTCTCTGATTTTCTAACACTTCATCTTTGTAACGTGTCAAGAATTATTCTATATTGTTTACCCCATGGGAACTGGGTGGTTCCCTTATCTCCATACCTACCCATCTTATCGTGCGGTCTATTCTTGTGCATCTTCTTGTGGAAAATTTGTGCAGCCTCTATTGTCAGTTCTCTAAACCCGTATCTGAGTCTAAATCACATGAGGTGACACTCCGCCAACTGAGTATCCCATCTGTAGTTGGGTTTACGCAATCCTCATCTCGCGCAATTGTTCTATACAACTGGATAATTTCCTCCAAGTCCAAGCAAGTAGGCTCTACGAACCTTTATCCTTCTGATGGGTCTAATTGGGCAATGACCCTGTATTCTCCTGACTCAAAGGTCATTTGCCATGTATTTAAGTTGATTGTGGCCTAGTTATCAAATGTCCAATCTAAGCTGAGCAATGCTGGGTAAGGTGTTGTGTCATCCACTACCTCTATTACTTCGAAGTCAGCTTTAGTACACACTCCATCCAGGTCTACTATCACTCCTTTTAGTCTCCCAATTGGTAGCTCACTCTGTGTTGATTTGTTAGTTTCAGCTTAATGGTTGAATATCCTAATGTGGGCTCTCCCATACATTTCCATGTATTCTTGGGTAATACATTGACGTCGGATCCTAGATCCAGTATGATATCTCCCATGTTGAAATCTTCAATGTTGGCGTTCAGCCTGAAATCCCTACTTGTTCTTCTCCTTGTATGTAGGTGATTGACTGTTTTCTATTCTATCTTTTCTTCTATCTCTATGCTACATATTTCTAGCATATTTTGTAATACTTTGATAGAGGATGGATCATTTAGTAAGTTTACACATGATTGCAAAAGCCTTTGATTGTACTTACTTTTCCCAAGGGACACATTTCTTTGGTATGATCCAACGATGGAGGCATCTCATACTCTGGTACTTCCTTACTATGTTATATGGTTGAGGTCAACGCAATGTCAGGCTTCAGAAATTCCTATCTAGATTGCTTAAATATCTCCTTCTCATTCTGCACATCAAACTGCTTCCTTGGTTCGACATTCTTCTTCACCCATTGGTGTTGTACTGGCTCTTGTCGTACTGCGTCATTTCCTATTTTAGCTCCTCCGTGTGTAACTATGTTGATGTTTCTTCCTTCATCCCTCACTTCTGCTGAGATCCATTGAACATTTTGATTCTTCTAATTCTTCTTTTCCTGGATCTTCCCTAATAATGTAGGACATTCTTCCGTGTCATGATCTGATGCGAGACAATACATGCAAGTCACTAGTGGAAGTGGACATTCTCTTGCATAGTGTCCTGGTTGTTGATAGTTGTGACATACCATTAGTCCTCTACCTCTTCCAAATCCTCCTCTTTCTCTTCCTCCACCTGTGTACTGAGCTCGATCCCCTTGCGACGCGTTATACTGAGGCACCTGGTTATACTGCACAGTATTGTAGTGGGGTTGCGTTGTGTCATATGGTTGTTGTGCAATATTATATTGTTGCTGCGCAATGTTGTATGGGGTTGGTACTTGGTTAAACTGAGGTGCGGCTTGCTCGGTCATCATTTCTGCCTACACCCTATATGCATCTGATGCCCTCTAATCCAAAAAGGATCCATAGAAGGCTAAGAACAACTCAGAACTCACAAAAGAAACTCAGAATGCTTAGAATGGCTTTAGCAAACAACAAAAGGGAAAAAATTCAAAGTTCCCAAAACTCAGTGAAAAAGGAATGATCACGAAGAGCGTGTCGCAAGATTTCTAACGATGCAAACGGCTCATCAAACAAAGTTACTGATCAAAATATATGAGAGGTCAAAGTTCAATCAAACTTGGTCAAAGGTCAAAAAGTCAAAGTGACATGTGGCACCACTGCAAGGGTGGCACGTGGCACATCCGTATATCTGAGTTGGCATGGAATGATGTGGCAAGGATGGCAGACACGTGGGCAAATTAGGTGATGACACGTGTTAGTTTCATGGGAAAATCAAATTGTGACAAGTGGTAGTTTTGTGGACAAATTATATGGCAGTGCCAAGTGGCCAAGTCATGGAATTCCACGTGGCACCCCTCCAATGGTTGATGGGAAATTTTTTTATAACTCCACCAGATTTGAACTCATGACCTCTTATTAGCCCAAATGCCCCACAAAATCCACGCTACCACTACACCATACCATAGGCCTTGTTTATAATATGTGTCAAATATTATTTAAGTGTAAGTTTGAATTAAGGTGCCAAAGGAAAGGGGCTAGGCCTTCAGCTCAGCCCCTGATTACATGTATTGCGCCATATGACCCTAGTCTCTGCCCGATTAGGGGATTATCCCATTTTCCACCAAATATAGCATATTCCTCTATTTTTATCTATTTTGCCAGTTTTGTAACCACTCTCTATATTTAGCGGAGTGTGCCAAAGTTGTTGAAATGATTTGCCAAAAAGGGGAGGCCCATGGGATTTGAACCCGGGAGCTCCTCCAACCAACGCTTTAATTTAGCATCCGCTAAACAGTTCGCCAACTTCCTCATTTATGTATAACTATTCGCAAACATTATATAAAGGGGCTTAGACAGTGCATTCAAAACACACAGAGCATGAGAGGCAGGCCGAGCGCATCCGTACAGTATGGATTTTTTCACAATTTTCGAGGCTGGGCACGGATTTTGAGATCTATGCATACATTTATTGCAAGAGCAATGGCATGGAAACCGAGGCAGGGGTGTCTCGGCGGCCTAAAAGTTTCTGAATCAGATCGAGCTATGGAGATAGTCATTTTTAGGTAAAACAATGCCACAAACACAGTGGCAGTGTTAGTTTTCTAATCTGAGCAAAGCTTATGTGGATTAACTCTAGAATGAGGTATACTTATGTATTTTACCCAATTCTTTTATGGAGTTAATAAAAATACCTACCCATTTGAGAGCAGGACCCGAAGATGTAGTCCACCAAGGATGAAATCCATTATCAAGTTCTTTGTGTTCATATTGCATGATTATGTCTCTTTGATTTTGTTTTTTTCCTTCTTTATGGTTTAATTTAGTTTATGCTCATTTAATACAGTTATTTAATAAGTCACCTGATGAAAATATCCTGATCATGTTGATATCTGAGTAGTCATCTTTGACTTGAATTATTGAGTATGAATGCTTACTAGGGCTAAGCATAAGCAGGGTGAAGGAACTCTTAAGATGTTCAATCCTGAAGTTGGTCGTGCATCCCGAAGGAAGAAGATGGCAGAAGAGGATAAGTGTGATGAGTAGGAGAAAAACTTTCACATGGTCTTTTATCGCATGTCAGAAATGGTCGAACGAATGTATGGAGATTACAAGAAGAGGATGAAGAAGAAAGGGAAGAAAAAGGAAGCATATGCAGATGATGATGCTTTGGTAAATCAAGGGGCTAGAGGAGATCCTCCTAAGCCTCCATCTTCATCTTCAAGTTCTAGTTCTTCTTCCTCTAAGTATTCTCATCACTCTCAACATTCTAACCATAAAGCCTCTTTTAAGAAACCATTATTAAAGCTTGATGTAAAGTTTGTTTTACCTATGTTTAATGGAGATGCTAATCCTGAGAAACTAGATAATTGGATCTGATAGGTTGAAGTATATTTCCAGGTCCAACATATTGACGAAGAGGAAGTTAAAGTGCAACTAGATTCTCTTTGATTGGAAGGCACTCCTCTCATATGGTGGGAGATCAAGATACAGGACAAAAGTAAGTGTAGTAATCTTCTTTCCTCATGGTCATAATTTAAAACAGAGATAAGGAAGAAGTTCTATTCATTAGGGTATTTGTTGGGTATGTGTTATATTCTTTGCACGAGTAGTAGTGTCACATATTTAGGTGGTTTTTTGGCACATGGTTTCTTTGCCAATGGTTTTCTATTTCTGGTTAAGGAATTAGGGTTATTGAATAATCCAGGTCATTGGGTTAGGTTTTCAAATGTCGATGGCTCCTATATGTATATTGTATTGTACACAATGTATCACCGTGAATGAATATAGAATATGTTGGTTTTCCCAGTTTGGGTTTCTAGGGAAAAAATATCTATGTAATGTTTGTATTTGTCATTGTATCTTTTCTGTTCTTTTTACTAAAAGTTTGTTTGCAGTAAATATTGTACAAGGTTAAAATCTAGAGTATTTACATAAAGCAATGATGGAATGGAAAAATTTGAGACGGGGTAAAGGTCAGACTGTACAAAGTTTCATAGAAGAATTTAGGAAGAAAGCTCTAGCATTGAATATTCCTTTGGATTCTTATGAAACTTTAATGAAGTATATTGGTGCACTTCACAGTTATATTCGTCATACTTTGCTCTTATTTAACGCCACTAGTCTTGATGAAGTTTGTGTGCAATCCACTCACCTTGAGAACATGGGGAAACATGTTCAAGAAGATCCCACGAAGAAACCTTCCAATTTCCCACACAAGATTTTCAAGAAGTTCAAAAGGAATGGAAAGAATACCTCTACAGTAATGAGAGAAGGAAGAAAACCATCTTGCACTCATTGCAAGAGGAGCGGTCATGACGAAGAACAATGTTGGAAACTACATCCAGAAAAGAAACTGAAACAATTCAGTGGAAAGGGGAAGATGAAGACCGTTGCTAAAATGCAACAAGATCTGGGTTCTGAATTAGGAGATGAAGGAAAGATCACAGTGGCTGGAGTACAAGGTAAAGATTCTCTTCATGCTAGTTCAAGTTCCAATGATGGATCTCATATTGATGAATGGAAGAGGAATGAGTTATTTCATATCCGAGTTGTATCTAAACATACTAAGATAGATACACTATTTGATCTGAGTTCCCAAGTAAACTTAATATCTGAAGCACTTGTCAAAAATATGGGTCTTGAAATGAAACCACATCCAAATCCTTATCCTCTTGGTTGGGTATGCGATGAAGAAAAACTAAATTTCACCAAACAATGTAGGGTCAGATTTTCTATTGTGTCAAAGTTGATTGATGAACTAGATTTGGATGTTGTACTGCTTGATATATGTGGCATAGTGTTGGGAAGTCCTTATCTTTATGATAGAAAATAAGTCTTCTTTCTTCATGAGAAAAAATACCACCTTACTAAAGGGGGAGTGGAATATATTGTTAGAGCTCACAGCATGAGGGTAAATACGACACTTGTTAGTGCAGGGAAAATGAAAGGACTCATAACCACTAATAAGAGATATCTACTCATGGTCGTCAAAGATAAAGATGTTGGGACATCTGACGCTTTCCAAGGGTGTGATCCATCTCATAAAAATGAACTAATTGATATCGTTTCTAAGCATGATGATATTTTTCAGGAACCAGATGGATTGCCTCCTAAGAGGTAAATCCAACATGAGATACATCTTCAACAATATTCTCCTCTTCCTAATGTGGGCATGTACATGATGTCAGTTGTGGAGATGAAAAAGATCAATAAGCAGGTACAGGGATTATTGGATCAAGGAGTCATCAGGCCCAGTTCATCTCCTTGTGGTTCTTTGATCGTGATGGTGCCAAAGAAAGATGGCACATGGTGAATTTGTGTCAATTACCAGGACTTAAATAAAATCACGGTGAAAAATCGATACCCTCTTCCTCGTATAGATGATTTACTTGATCAGTTGAAGAATGTTGTTTATTTCACTAAGTTGGATTTGCGCATTGGATATCATCAAATCAGGGTTGCATAACAGGATGCATGGAAGACTGCCTTTAAAACCAAACAAGGATTGTTTGAGTGGTTAGTTATGTCATTTGGGATTTGTAATGCTCCGACAACTTTCATGTGTGTGATGAATGATGTATTCATGACTTTCCTGGATGACTTTGTGATTGTATATTTAGATGACATACTTGTTTTTAGCAGGACTTGGGATGAACATGTAAGGCATGTAAACCAAGTATTGGATACTTTGCAAAGGGAAAAGTTGTATCCTTTGCATGTCTTAACCAGTGTAAATAAAACTTTTTAGTGGGAAGGAAAGCAACAAAAAGATTTCAACATTCTGAAGGAGAATATCAGTACCGCACCAGTATTAACACTGCCAAATATTCAACAGTCATTCGAGATCGAGACAAATGCCAGCGGATATGCCATGGGTGTAGTATTTCTTTCTAGACCTCCTATTGTTGCTTTTATTATTTCGAAGAATACTTCTTTATCTCATGATAGCTAAGTAGAAAAATATGCCATCGATGAAGATTTTAAAGAAGTATATGAGAAGCTAACCCATGGTGTACAGGTAGAGAACTATTGTCTGCAGGGAAAGTTACTCTATCATCTTGGGAAGCTATGTTTTCCTACAAGTAAACGAGTCCATGTGATATGAGAAGCTCATACTTCTCTTGTGTCTGGGAATTTTGGGGTAGGAAAAACTATGGCTCATTTGCATAGGTTTTTGTATTGGCCTCAAATGAAAGTGATTGTAACTAAATATGTAAAGGGGTGTGTGATGTGTTCTAATTGTAAGCCCGCTAATAGAAAATTGGGGCTATACTCACCACTTCCTATTCCATCCCATCTATGGGGAATAATTTGAGGAAGCTTCTATTAGGTCTTATTACATTTGGACTTATTCTTCCTTATTTCTAGGCCTTATTAATATTGATCTTTATTACATCAGAATATATTATTCTACCTACAAGAGGGGTTAGGTCCCTAACAAGGAAGAACATCAGGTTCTTCCCACTATGGAAGACCTTGCACCTCATGGTCTTGAGGAGATGAAGGAAGACACAATTCTGCAGTGCAAGGAGTAGACAAATCACAGAGGGTTGCAAGAAATGAGGTGTTGGCACAGGGGCAGACCCAAGGTTCAACGCTTACAACAACGCACCAACAAAACCCTAACTACTGGCCCTTTCAACAACACCTATGAAGAAGATGAAGTCTCACTTGAGGTAGAGGAAGGGGTGGTTGTAGGACTCAAATGTATGCAACCTTAGCTGGGACACAGATCTATGACTGTAACACCTTAACAAAGCACTTAACAATTATAGTTCATTAATATTCAGCCTTAGTTTAGAATGCAACTAAACCCTAATAATAGATCAGAGCAGTATTCACATAGATCCAATAGATTCAAGCACTAAGCATACCAACATAGATTAGATCTAGCATTTATCCACATTATTCAGCACTAAGCTACCATATTAGATTCTTCTAAGCATATATTAGAGCACTAAGAATTCAATAACATAGATAAGAGAACAACCATAAAGCACATAGCAACCACAATGCAAGATATACGTGCTTCACCCCCACCCTGGGGCTACGTCCACCAACTCTTCATCTTCTTTATTAGCTTATTTCAATCTTCTTACATGAACAGAGCCTCAAAACCAACTTCTCATAGGACATGAGTTCTACGCACCTCGCCAGATCCTCCTTCCCTAAATTAGGTCCAAGAACAGAGCCTTACACAATCTATGCACAAAGCACTACAGATGACTTGCACTTAGCTCTGCAAGTCTCAACATACAATATGCACAAAGCCTCTTACAATCACTTGCACTTAGAATAGCACCCAAAAACCTCTTCTCTCCTCCTTCTTACATCGCCTAGACTCTTATTTATACATTACAAAAGGGGCCTAAGCATGGGTAAGACCCATGGGCCGACATCCCATACCCATTACATAAACCCAAAACCCAAAAATCCCTAAAAGGGGGTTGATATACCGTGATCTCCACTTTTCCTAGCACTCCGCCTTCGACAGCCTGTCAAAGTCTCAAAAGTAGGTCAAACATGACCAAGGATCCTCAAAACTTGGTCAAGGGCCAACAGGCCCCCAACACTCACCTGTGACTTGTCCCAAGTCACTTTGGTCTGGGTAGCTCTGCTTCAAAATCCTCGAGCTTGGCTCGAGCTGCTTTGACCTGTTGTTGCGCCAAGGATTCCTATTCAACGAACTCTTGAATAACTACTTCATTGACAGGTCCCTCTAAGCGTTCTTCAGCTGCAGTGACGACTTGCTCCAGTTCTTCTCCTCAGCATTCAATCTCTACAAACAGATGGAAAGCCTCATCCTGTATAGGTTGGAGCCTCTAAGTCTCTTCCATGGATTTTCTTTGAATGGTGTGGATGTGTTGTTGAGTAGTGCCCTGTTCTTGGGATCGCTTCATCCTCTCAACTGCTGACAGGGGCTTCAACTGCACTTGTACTTTTCTACTTGTTGCTTTGCCTCCTGGAGCTTTGACTCCAGTGCCTTCAATTCAGGATCCTCAGTGAGTCACCCATAAGTTTGGGCACTACGATCACTTAGTTGTTTACATTCCA
Source organism: Picea engelmannii (assembly GCA_009831015.1). Lineage (NCBI taxonomy): Eukaryota > Viridiplantae > Streptophyta > Pinopsida > Pinales > Pinaceae > Picea > Picea engelmannii. The sequence continues at coordinate 624,764 of ML784755.1, read as the reverse complement.
TGGTGAGGGCCTCGATTATTTCAACTGTGCTTCGAGTAGTTGCTTCTCTTTGATCTCGCACATCTTGTGGAGTGTTGGGCACTGTTCAAAGCTCTAGGTCTGCTATTCTTTGTTGAAGCTGTTGGATAGCTTCCGTGAGCTGCATTACTTGATGCTCCACTCGGTCTTCTACTTTTGGCTCTAATCCCATCACAGATCGAAGTGATTTGTCGACTGCTTCTTTGACTCCAAGTTGTTCTGCAAGAAACTGTTCTTTTTCTTGCTTGACCTGCACCCTCTCTTCTTCAAACTTGGTTTGAAGGTCATCCTTCTCCTTTTGTGCAACCTGGTGCTACTCTATCATTTCTTCTTGGGTTTGTTTCAGGGTTGTTATGGCCTGGTATTTCTCAGCTTGTGCTCAACGAAGGTGAGCTTCAATCGCATCAGCTAGTCTGTGGAGTTTGGTAGGCTCATCTCCCAACTCTGGTTCTTCTAATGGCAGGAGCGTAGTGGATACTATGCGACTGGATTGAAGGGCTTGTTGTACCCCTCTGAGTTCAACCTTGATTATGTCATACATCTCCTCTCACTTGGCTTCATGATTCTGCAAGATGTCCCGCGAGGCATCTGCTATAGCTGTGATGATGAAGCCGAGTCATCTATAATGAGCACAATTTGCATGTTAGTCAAGGTGGCAATGGATTTCTTTCAGGAAGTGGGTTTCATGGGAGAAACCTTCCTTTTATTCAAGGGATCAACTTCATCAGTAGGATCCCTAGGCGGTGTTGCTTTGCCTTGCTTCTGTTAGTATTCTTTGTCATGTGTCTCTTCTACTTCGTCATCACCCCATCGGCTAGGTGATACTGAAGCAGTTCCTTCTGATGCGTTGCTCAAGTTTTGGACCTCTTCAGTCTTCTTCCTTCTGTTGGGTCCAAGAGTATCCTTTGCCTCATGAGTGGTCTCAGGGTTGCCGATTATTTTAGGGCCTGACATTTTTGAGGGATCATCGGGGATAAGGAGGTCTGTAGACTAGTCCTTGGTTATATCTTCAAGATCATCCTTTGTGAGCTTGTAGTATGACTAAATCTCTTCTTTATTCTTGTCTGTGCGCACGGTGATATAAATGAAGTGTCGATTTGCGTGGAACTGCATGAGGGGTCGGAACCAATGCAGGGTGTTTGGTGTCATGTGAGGGACAACTTCAATGGCCCTCTTCAATTGGAGATAGTATGTATGAAAGACCGCATTCGACTGCCACGGTTTTCCCATATCACTCGAGTACTAGAGTGTGGTGAACTTTGCAGCAAGTGGCTCAAACGACTCAATGTCCAGGAAGGTCGCACCTTCCAGCATCTCCCCAGTGGTAAATGTGATGAGAATTAGGAGCCAACTAAAGTGGAACTCATATCCCTGATCTTGAGCTTCGTGACAATCTAATTCCAGCTGGTTGACTAGGCACTTTGCCCAGTTCATTTGGAGTCCTTCTACACATTTCCCGACGAGGTCAAACACAAATCCTGTGACCTATGTAGGTATGTTCTTTCTCACTATATTTCTAGCGATACATTTTCATGTTTAAACCATTCGGGGCGTCGGGCTAATGGTTATAATGATTTCAACGGATATATCGCTTTTCCATGGAGAAGTTCCATGTTGCGTTGTTTTGATATCCTGGAGAAGTTCTAGTTTTTCAAACCTTCCTTCTGCAAAGTTCTCTTTGGAATCTTCTGCAATTTTTCTATCTTTTCTTTCTTCTTACTGAGCTTCCTAGCCTTCTTCCCTATGATCTTTGTCTCGATATTCCTCTTTCCATTTTTATTCTTATATTCTTCTGGCATAGTAACGTCGCGCTATTGAGATTATTTCATAGGGTTCAAGGGAAATACTTCTTCTCTATCTGGGGTAGGTGCTTCAGTCTTCTGTGAGTCTTCTTGTGTTCTGACATTTAAGTTTCTGGTTCTAAATAGCTTCAATCTGTTCTCCTGTTCTTCAATCAAGTGTGTTATCCTCCTAGTCATGAAATATTTTAATTCTTATACTCCCTCTTCTTTTCTTCTGGTCTGATCCTTTTCAATCCAAGGTTTTCCTAGTAATATAGCAAATGGGGTGTTTTTATCAATAAATTGAACAATCTCAAAATCTTCCTCTGTCGACATTCCATGAGAACTCATAGATATCTGGGTGAGTCTTCCACATAGGATTATTATCTTGCCTCTAAATAATCCTATTCCTCCCAATGAAGGAATCATAGAAGGCTTTCCTAAAGCTTCCCATGTTCTTTCTGTCATGATATTCACCTGTGTTTCCTCATCCAGAACACAGTCAATGTCGAAGTCTCGTATTCTCGTCTCTATGCATTCTTTTTCTTTGAAGATCTCTGATAAGTTGATATTTCGGTGATCGTTTAGGGCTTCTTTCATTTGTAGCAATACATCCTCTGATTTGTTCTGGGGGTTTTCCATGGTCTCAGTGTCTTGACCTTTCTCAGGGTTTTCTTGTCTCATTTTCATTCTGTCAAGCTTAGCAAACATTCTATGACAATCTAAAACTTCATGATCCATAGCTTTGCAACAAAGACAACTAGGTCTTCTACCAGGGCATTCCTTAGCAAGATGTCCCGGTCTTCTGCAATTGTAACAAAGGTTTAATGCTCGTTTTATTTTAAATGATCCCTAGCCTTTCCTATACTATGCACTAGGATCATAGTAGCTAACCTACAAAAATTTCTTTCTAGGATCTTGCATCCATTTATTAGTCCAAACATTCTTTCTATGCATAGGAATAACATATATTTCACTATTCTTATCAGATCTACTCATATCAAATCTTCTTTCTTCTAGTTGTGCCCTACTTTTCAAGCTAGGGTAAAATTTATCAAACATACCTAGATCCATACTTTTGAAACAAAAATTTCCACTTATTTTACCTTTAACAAAGCACAAAGTTTTAAGATCTTACCTCTTTAACAAAAAATTCTTACTTTATTTTTATCAAAACACAAAGCTTTCAGGTCTTACCTCTTTTCTTCAGATTTGACTTTTCTTCTTAGCACAGAGCTTCACAGGTCAAGTAGAATACTGGGCACTAGGGAAACAGATCTACGCATAGAGCTTTCTCTTCTTCAGTTCCCAACAATCATAGTTTCAGGTCCCGACAACGGAACCATTTGTTGGCATAGGGGAAGACCCAGGGTTCAACACTTAAAACAACACACCAACAAAACCCTAACTACTGGCCCTTTCGACAACACCTGCAAAGTATATGAAGTCTCACCCGAGTTAGAAGCAGGGGTGGTTGCAGGAAACAGATGTCTGCAACCTTAGTTGGGACACAGATCTGTGACCATAACACCTGAAAAGAGCACTTAGGAGTTACAGTTCATTAATATTCATCCTTAGTTTACAGCGCAACTAAACCCTAATAATAGATCAACATAGTATTCACACAGATCTAATAGATTCAAGCACTAAGCATACCAACATAGATCAGATCTATCATTTATCCACGTTATTCAGCACTAAGCTACCATCTTAGATCCTTCTATGCATATATTAGAGCACTAAGCATTCAATCATATAGATAAGAGAACAACCATAAAGCACATAGCAACCACAACGCAGGATATACGTGGTTCACCCCCACCCTGGGGCTACGTCCACCAACTCTTCGTCTTCTTTATTAGATTCTTTCAATCTTCTTACATGCATAGAGCCTCAAAACCAACTTTGCATAAGACAGGAGATCTGCGCACCTTGCCAAATCCTCCTTCCCCGAATTAGGTCCAAGCACAGAGCCTTACATAGTCTGCACACAAAGCACTACAGATGACTTGCATTTAGCTATGCAATTCTCAACATACAATATGCACAAAGCCTCTTACAATCACTTGTACTTAGCATAGCACCCAAAAACCTCTTCTCTCCTCCTTCTTACATTGCCTAGACTCTTATTTATACATTACAAAAGGGACCTAAGCATGGGTAAGACCCATGGGCCGACATCCCATACCCGTTACATAAAACCAAAACCCAAAAATCTCTAAAAAGGGGTTGAGATCCCATGATCTCCACTTCGCCTTGCGCTCCTCCTTCGACATCCTGTAGAAGTCTCAAAAGTAGGTCAAACATGACCAAGGATCCTCAAAACTTGGTTAAGGGCCAACATGCGGCAGATTGATCTCAAGGGACAAACCACAAGGAAAGAAAAGTGGTATGAGAGGATCTATATTATAAGCAAGGTCCCTCATCTATCCTTGGCAGCTTCTGGGGACCAAAAGCCTCACAATGGGGAGGTGTGATCCAAATTGGATTTGACAAGAAAAATTGGCTATTGGCACAATCTCTAAGATGATCAACACATAAAAAGTTTAAGGCTATAGATGAAGAAGGAGATCGACTTGTTGGCGTAAAGGGCCCCATGCCATCATGATTGATGTCCAATTTTGTATGTAATGTATATAAATATGGGCAACATGTTATTTTATAAAATAAATAATGAGACGTTCATAAAACCTTATCCCCATGGGAGAAAAGTCAAACAAACAAATAAATGAAGGAGAAATGGATCGGAGAGAAGCTGAAGTGTTGGGGACGCCTGACCTTCCAACTATTCTCCCAGTCGACTAAACATTCTATATCATGTTTCCCCACAAGGAGAAAGAGGTTCTTTTGTTGTGAATAAGGTAGATAGAGTTTTCCCATATGTCATTAAGGATCATAGAAATGAACCAAAGAGCCTATAATTTTCCCATTGTTGAATAATAAAGAGCTTGACCGAAGCCAAAATAATGTTGGTTTTCCCGTTCGGGTTTCCAAGGTAAATTATGAGTTTATGTGTGATGATTGTTGTGGTTGTATTTTTTATGAATGGTAAATGTTGTGCACTATAATTTAATGGTCATCTGTGTATGTTTTAGAGACGAAAAATTCATGTCGTTTGGGTTGAGTTTGTTTCATGTTAATATGGTTCCCATGGGTCAATAGACCAGACTAATAGCTCTTTAACCATAGTCGTGCATTGACTTTTGAGTTGGAAATCGATGACCATCCTACTCAAGTCATTGCTATTTCATTGGGGGTTTCTAATTTAGTTTTTAGAGTCATTGGGCACATTCTTGACTTGCTGGTCCGTTTTCCCTTTGACCATAAATCATACACGGAGTATCTTTAGAATCCTAGGGTTGACTGGTTGTTTTCTAGCTACCTACAGACCATATACATGTTTTGACAATTCACCTGCTATCAATTCCGCCCTCCCCCCCCCATACATTTTCCGTTGTCCATGAATGCTCAAGTCGGGTTCCATATGTTTTTCGTTGTCCGTGAATGCTCAAGTCGACTTTTATACATTTTTCCTTGTCAGTGAATGTTAAAAATCGACTCCCATACATTTTTAGTTGCTCTAGGTTGCCAAAATTTCCTTGGGCATTTTTTTGCATCGTGGGTTATTAAAAATAGTATTTCAAACGTTTTTACACGCCATTGGTGATTAAATTCGCCCCTAGAACTTTCTTCTCAGTTGCTGGTCACTGGTTCCGATGTGCAGAGGATTTCTCTTCTTTATTGGTTGTCGAATCTACCTCTTATCTATTTGCTTTAGCCACGGGTCGACCCACTTCAACTTAGCTTCCCCTTTGGTCGAGTTCCCTTCTTCATTCGACCGACATTCCTTCTTGGTCAACTCGACTTGGGTAAATTCGACAAGGGTCAACTTGAATTTGGTTGATTGTTGTGCCTCCAACCCAACTTGCATCTTTTCGACTTCTTTTTCGACTCGACTTGGATTCCTTCTGGCTCATTTCTTCGACTCGACTTTCGGATAATAGACTTCATTTTATTTTGGGCCGAATCGAGTTGCGGCTAGGTTGGTTGAGTATTTCTCATCATCCAAAGAGATAAGGTTATATTTGTTTATAGAGATTTTCGTGTTGGTGAGATGAGTAGGCTATAAGCCTCCCGTTTACAGATCATTCCAAGAGCAGGAAAAATAAGGTGACCATTTTTTTTATCAAGAGCTTCTTACCCAAGGTTGACATTGACTTCTTTCTTCTAAAAATCTCAAAAGGTTGGCTCAAAACCTAAAATCTAAAAAGGTCGACTCAAAACATAACATGACAACCTTTAATCATATTATGTTACTGTTGTAAGACATCCTTTTAATCCTTCTATGCAATGAGACCTTTACTTCTATAATCCTTGGAACAAACCTTCAAATAATCAAGAGCAACCAATCTTAGATGATGATCATTTTCACCACATCACTATACTCATTTATGCAATGAGACTTAAATAGTTGGATCAAATTAATTGGTCTCGCTACTAGTGATTAACAATTATCATCAACATCAACATCACCACAAACTCTTAAATCTTAACAAATATTATAATTTATAAATTAAGTGAATCCATAAATATTATATTTTATAAATTTTTGAACACATAAATAAAATTTTAAAATAAAATAATACTCACCACAAACTCTTAAATCTTAAGAAATATTATACTTTATAAATTAATTGAACACATAAATATTATATTTTATAAGTTTTTGAGTACATAATAAAAATTTTAAACTAAAATAATTTCTTACATTTCTTAAAGTTTGTTAAATCAAACTTAATTTCAACAGCATCATTAACAAACCTAATTTCAACATCATCATTATATCGATTAAAAAACACACATATTTAATAATCTATATTATTATATTTATTAATCAAATATATTATTTTAAAATATTATTTATTTTATATGAATAAGCTTCATAAATGATTATGTTTAATGGATTTATAATGTAATTTTTATTAGAAAAAATGGTAAATTGAGATATATACTCCATGGTGTTAATACAAATTTAAAATAAAATTTATTTGATGAAAAAAATAAAAATAATAATCCAATTCAAATATATAATTTTAAAATATTTTTTATCTATATGAATACGCTTCCTGATGACTTTATGATTGGAATTTTTATTTCGTAAAAAAGTAAATAGAAATAAATCCATTGATTTGATTAAAAACAAAATAAAATCTAGAATAATAAAATGAGTATAACATTCGAACTAAGGTAATTGTGTCAAGATCCAATAAAACCATAACCCATTAATCTTCAAATCCACGGGGCTCCACACGCCGTGAAATGTTTAATGGAGGAGTTTTCTTGACCACAGATGATTGTCTTTCCATAGCCAAGGCCCCCACGTAGACCGAACTCCAGCCAACACAGCATTCAGCAAGAATGCCGAACTCCATCCAAGACAGCATTCAACAAGAATGCGGAAGAACCACGTGGAAGGAGTTCTACCCAAAAATTCTCCCCAAATACTAAAATTTACTTTTGTTTCTACCCAAAAATTCTCGAAGGATTTCTTTTGTTTTTACTTTTATTTTCTTTTAGCTTTTACTCAAGCTTAATCGCAACATTTCTATAAATTTCCCAACCTAAACTTATCCATAATGTGGAAAATATCTAATTCCAATATTCTACTTTTATTTTTATTTTTATTTCTTTTATACAAATTTAACAATAAAGTTTAAAAATATTTAATTCCATTTTTTTTTTAATTTAATTTAATCTTATTTTTTAATTATTTTTTTCTTAGAAATATATTTCCAATTATATATATATATAATCTAAAAACACGAGGTATTCTATTATATTCACAAAAAATATATAATTAGATCGGGAAGACTTTTCAAAAATTGGAAACCAAGTTCATGCCTCAATCATAGGTCACAGTTTTCTATTGATAGATCAAAAGTGAAGTCAAGTGTAAACCCAAAAAGAGTTAAGCCCAGAAAACAAAACCCACCATCTACGGCTTAAACAAAACCCCCATACTACCCAAGCTATTAACCCGAGACCCTAACTTAGAAACATGGCTATATTTCACTTGGCTATAAGTAGAGAAAATTCATAAAGCAAAGAACCACAAACCCCTTAACTAGGCACATGTTCCACTGGCGGCCCCTTGCTCGACTTGGTGACGTAGTCACTACTAGGATTCTCTGGTTGCTTTTTCTCTTCATTAATGTCAATTTGGAAGCTAACAGAGCCAGACTTGCTAGGAGAGCCTTGATTTTTCGTTTGCTTTCCAAGTTCTTGAGAAGTTGATTAAACCATGAACTTGATGCCAATCTGGGATTTGCAAACAACTCAAAATTTCCTTCTAAAATTTGAATTGCATGGAGGATCCCTAACTACTCGTTCCTTGTTTGGTGCAATACTTAGCCAACCATGGATTTAACAATCCAGTAGGTTTCTCCAATACTGCAATATTTGGTGTCCTTGGTCCCGGAGTAGAATGGAACATCTACCCAATCCTCCACTTCCTCCAAGACTTGTCTATCTAACATTTCCTCTCTATGCTCCCGAACTCTTCCAGCTTTGACCTCTTTTGTGGCTCTCTTCTCCTCCTCCAAGAACAATTCGAAAAATCATTTTCTGGCAACCCAAGTGTCTCTTGTTGCCCGCGCATGGGCTACAGGGCCTCTGGAGGTGGAGGCTTCCCCGTCATGCTTCCCACCCCGTCAAATTTTTCCTTTTCTTCTCCCCAGTCGAGCCATCGAAGGCTCGAAATAACCATCGATAGAGCTCCCACACCATTGCCAACAACTAAGATTGTCACTATCACCACACCAAGAGGCCTTGAGTCTAAACCAAGAGCTTTTCGCATCATCTGTTGGGTCTTGCAGGCTCATTTGTTGGTGTGCTCTTGATATTCGTCATCTTGTAAGATCTCTTACCGCCAAACTTAATCATGAGAAAACTATGCATACCTTCTTACCTCTTATGGTAATGAAACCTGATACAACTTCTATCCCCTTCCAGATGCTTCGACACAATCGTGCATGAGAGATGTGTATCGGTTCCTTGTTGCTCCCCCTATTCTCATGTTGAATACTAAAAGCACTCAAATTGCCATCTCCTTTGGTTATCCTCTCCATCATGTTAACTTGATGCTCGATCGCGTGCCATATTCACTCGATCCCCATCACATGGAATGCTCATGGTGATTGTTGCGTCGGGCCACAACTTCTCCATGTGGGCTCGAGTTGTCCTGCTAGTGTCCACCCCATTCGAGAATAAAATTTGAAGGACACGTGGTTGGGCTTTGATCCACTTATGTGTGCACAGGTCATGAGACTATTTTTAATATAATCTCTCTCAGTGCAACCACATGTTCAATCACTACCTCAAGGTGTCCCCATGGCTCCAGGTTAAGTGACCCTCATTGTAATTGAACCTTTCCCAATGGTGAAGAAATCCTCTCTCTCCACCATTAGATCCAACCCCTTTTGAATTCTTTTTAATATATTTTCATATATATAAGTGTTCCCTATATAAAATTAATAATAAAGTTTTTTGATATTATCAAGATTTCACATATCACAGTGTTTTGATTCATACAATGATGTAATGTACCATGTACTTTATGTATTATGTTGATGAGGATATGAGGTACTCCTTCAAACCACCCAATTTTACACCGTATATCATTGTTATGTTATTAACTATTTCACATTTGCAGTCACGACACTATAGATTTATGCAACATAAAGAAACCATTTGATAATAAATGCAATCTAATACACATAATCAGAATGGAACAAACGAGAAACTAATTCAATTCATAACATGAATAACAATAATTCAACATATTCATCAACAAACTAAGAGCACTTATCTTATGGAAATATTTCACCAACTAGGTGCAGAAGAAGGATGTTCCAATTAACCATAGACTCTCTGTTACACTTAATCTCTCCGCAACAAAGGCCAATCCCAAGATGAGGCTATGAATCCACAAGGATGAATTTACCAATGACTAACTACAACTCTCTTTTCCCATCCCAATTCCCAGAATACACAGTCTCTTAACCCCTACAACTATCCCAAACCACTAACTCTCTTTCCCCTCAAGATGAATAAACCAAGGAATGGGATCCCCTTCTCTATTATGCATTCCTTTAGGCTATCCCACTTCCCTCTAGGCTCTAGCATAGACTGGCTAGGGAATCTTACTGTTGGGATTCTAGGGATTATTAATTGTAATTGATTTTCCTCAATAACAAAAGTTTCCCATACACATAGTCATAATATTTGGAATTCATGAGAGAAGAGAGACACAAAATACACATAAAGAAATGAATTGTATTCCACCACATTACACAGAGATATATCACACTTAAATAAGTGTTGTGAGATCCAACTTATTCCACTCTTGGAGGGAGAGGTTGAGAGAATCTCTCAACATCCTCCAGCAAACCCAATCCAATCCCTAAACTCTATTATGTAGCATTAATTAGGCATTATCTCTAACACCCCCTATTAATGCCTACATTACAAAACTTCACAAATTACATAACAGAAAAGATTGAAACACTTTGTCTGGCATGATCCTCATCAACGCATACACCCACTCTAACGCTTCTAGATTGCTCTCTTTCTCTTCCTCTTATTCAAGCTTTACTTTCAACTCATTTAAAGTATAAATGTTTCAGATCATCATTATTGCACTTTCACAATAGACAATATTGACAAACTTGGCTCACCGAGGTTTCCATGAGAAAAGTTGTCAAGTAATGAATCATCCTATGGACATACCTCCATCTATCAGATATTTCGCTTTCGGCTATCTGTCAGTTTGTAGAAAGGCAGTCTAGGTACGAAATGTCTTCAAAAATCAATTATACAAGGTGACTTCCAATCATAAGAACAATTGTTCTTGAAACCGAGGCTGCCAACTTATATCAAGATACAAGAGCTCCTACTTTCTTTTACATAAACACGTAAACCGATAAAAAATTTAAGCACACCACACACAATATCTGAATCGATCATCTTGGATCTTCGTTCTACACCTACAACTTGTTAGAGTAGTCAATTCTAACAATCTTTTCTCTTACACATTGAGTTGACTAGACTCAATATGTTTCAAATTCCAAGATCTCTTACAATATTCAATGCACATTCATTGAATTCACAATCTCTCAAACTCACTAAACTATTAACTCACACTAACAACACACATAAATAAATATATTTATATCAATATAAAGGTGGCAGGAAAGGTAGTCAAATCCTCTACGGTGGCTTCCAAGCAATCAAAATCTTTTGTTTTTCGTTCACCACGGGGTAAACCTTCAGCAGTTTATCAGGACCACAACCTTCTTGTTCAAAATAGTCTCGGGCCTTTCCTCGCTTTTCTCCCATGACATTTCATTGGAACATTAATAACCTTTCACACTTCTCGAATACAACAAATCTTCTACAACATACTTAGTTTCTGATCTTGACAATGATCACGGATCCACAATCTAACATTCACATTGATGCTTGTGTGGGTTTCCAACAGTTGAAAATGATTCTCTACGGTAAACAGATGAATCAGTGGGAAACCGATCCTTCTCAATCGTGAGAAAAAAAATTCTTCATCTTTGTGACATGAATAGTTCTTCGGTGGTTTGATCGAAGGAAACTGGGTAATGTGGCTCTCCTTCACGCATATGATGGTCAGTGATATCAAACAGTCTACTTAGCTCCTTCATGCATATTCGGCTACAACAAACAACGAGAATCCTTTTTTTTTTTTTTTTCAGTTGGTTCCTCCCTCGGCTCCTGGTATATACACCGCTAATACAGAATTCAGGCAATAACTCCTTTATACTCACGTTCACATAGCTATAATATATTGCGTCTTCCGTCAATGGGTGATTTAAACGACGATCATTTCATGACCCTGTTGAAACTCCTCTACCTCGTCTTATAATGAACACAATGCTCTGAACGTTTTAGGTTTTCACATGACTTCTGGGCAACAATCTTAATCTAGACATCAATTTAATCTGACAACAATTTCCGCATGATTTCTGGGCAGCGATCTAATTCCAAGGCCGATCTCCTTGTCATTGATTCCTTGTACGAGATTTAGCAGACAACGAACATATGCATCATCACAGTAATAGGAATCACGTCCTTAACATCAGATCCATGCAACTCCTTTACTTCAGTGGCTCTGATACCAATTTGAAATTCATGAGCAGAGAGACACAAAATACACACATAAATGAATTGTATTCCACCACATTACACATAGATACATCACACTTAAATAAGTGTTGTGAGATCCAACTTATTCCTCTCTTGGAGGGAGAGGTTGAGAGAATCTCTCAACATCCTCCAACAAACCCAATCCAATCCCTAAACTCTAGTATGTAGCATTAATTAGGCATTATCTCTAACAATAATTCCCTCATAGTTTGCAATATTCCTGATACAATATATTATGTAGAACAAAAAATATCTAGCAATCAATGACAAAATAATAATTATATATCTAGAAAAATGTCAGATGAACACCAGAATAGCACCAGAATAATCACCAGGAAGAGCAACTTTATTACGATACTAATGTTCACATGCCTCTTCGAGGGGGCAACCTCCAGCAGAGAAAATCTCTATTACAATAATCTCCAAGAAAAAATATCCAATACCTCCTACTCTTATTTATACTAGTTCTACCTTCTAAAGAAATTTCTTGAGGAAGATCTTTCTATAAGCAGAAGCTTCTATTAGGTCTTCTTACATTGACTTATTATTCTTTATTTATTAGGCCTTATTAATTAATGTCAGCCTTTATTAAATAGAAAACATATCCTATTAACTAATGACCCATGGAAAGGAGTTAGGATCAGATCCTAACATGCCCTCCCCCTTCAAAAGAAGCCTTGTCCTCAAGGTTGCAGGTGAAGAAACTGTTGAAGTATGGTTGCAGATTCCTAGGTCATCTCCTTTGGTGTTGTGTCCTTCCACTTGATCAACACTTCCTTGATAGTGCGTCCATGCAACTGACGTTCACGGTTATTGAGGAATGCTTCTGGTTGGAGCCACAAGGAACCTTCTTCATCTAATTCTAGTAGTATGATTTGGACTCTGCAATTCTAGCCCACAACTTTCTTCAAACAAGAAACATGGAATACAGGATGGATTTTGGAAATAACTGGAAGGGCCAATTTGTAAGCCACAAAACCAATGTGCTTGATGATCTAGTAGGGTACATAAAACTTAGGTGCCAATTTGTGATGTCCCTGAGCTTTGAGAGATGTTTTCTTGTAAGGTTGGAGCCTGAGAAACACTTGATCACCTTCTTGAAAAACCCTTTCTGAATGATGTTGATCTTCCTGTTGCTTCATGTGATTTTGGGCCATGTGGAGGTTATCCTTTAGAGCTGCTAGAGTGGTTGTACTTCCTTGCAACATTGTATCAATAGATTGGACCTTGGATGTGCCAGGAAGATAGGTAGTGATTGTCAGTGGTATTTGGCCATACGCCACTTCATATGTGGTCATTTTAGTGGTCATATGATAGGAATTATTGTACCACCATTATGCCAAGGGAAGCCACTGCACCCACTGATGTTGCTTGTCAGAAGAAAAAAAATGCAAGTAGATTTCCAAACATTTGTTGACTACTTCCTTTTGGTTGTCATAATGGGGCTGATAAGTTGTGCTCATGTTCAATTGGGCGCCCTGCAATTTAAACAACTCTTGCCAAAATGTGCTGGTGAAAGTTGGGTCATAATTAGAGACAATAGAGGTGGGCATGCCATGTAGCTTGAAAATATGACCAGGGAAGACTTGCATTACGAGTGTCGGTGTGAAAGGGTGAGGTAAGGGACAAAAATGAGCATACTTGGAGAGGCGATCAACCACCACCATGATGACATACTTGTTCTCAGCTTTAGGAAGGCCTGCTATAAAATCCATGGATATTTCGGTCCACAGAGAAGCTAGAATGGGTAATGGCTATAGGATGCCTGGAGACTTTACCGTTTCACCTTTATTATGTTGGCACACCTCACATTCTGCAAAAAATTGAAGTATATCCTTCTTCATGCCTGCCCAAAAAAAGAATGATGAGCATGCGCATATGTATTTTGAAAGCTCGAATGACCCGCTAGAGATGAGGAGTGAAACTCATTTAAGATTTGGGACTTGAGTGTTGGAGAGGGTGAGAGAACTAGGCGATCCTTATATCAGATAATAATATCCATCCAAGTGTACCGAGTGGGAGGATTAGGGTCCTTCTGAAGACGCTGAATTAATTTGGAGGTATCTTGGAGTGTTATCCACTCTTGGTGCACTTCTTCAATCCAATCGGGGACTGTTAAAGATAACACAAAGAGGGAGTCCTCCTCCTCATGCTGTCTTGACAATGGATCTGATACTATGTTATATTTTCCCTTTTTGTAGATGATTTCATAATCATAACCCAACATTTTTGTCAACCACTTATTTTGTTCTAGGGAGGATAGTTGTTGCTCCAAAAAATATTTCAGGCTATGGTGATCTATTTTAATCTGAAAATGATGTTCCAAGATATATGGTCGCCAGGTGTGCACTGCATGGAGAATGACCATCATTTCATTTTCATATGTAGATCGACTCAGGTTGCGACCACTCAACGCTTGGTTAGTAAATGCCAAGGGTCGACCATCTTGGGTGAGCACTGCACCTATACTTGTGCCCAAAGCATCAAATTCCATCACAAAGGCTTTGTTGAAGTCAGGAGCTTCTAGGAAAGTGGTCATGCACATGGACCTCTTTAATTATGTGAATGTTTTCTCAACAACAGGTATCTAATGAAAGGAATTATTATTAAAGAGGTTAGTCAAGGGATTGGAATTTTTTTCATAATGGTTGACAAATTTCCTGTAATAGATTGAGAGACCCAGAAAACCCCTTAGGCTCTTTAAGGTCATTGGTCGTGACCATTATTTCATAGCTTGTATATTTTTGGGGTCCACTTTTACCCCATCTTTGTTGACAATGTGCCCCAAATATTCCACTTCATTGACGCCAAATGAACATTTGGTCTTTTTGACAAACAATTGGTTTCCCTACAACAAGTGAAGGACTTTGTCCACATGAAGAAGATGGTTATCCTAGGTGCAGCTATAAATGAGGATGTCATCAAAGAAAACCAAGAAAAACTTATGAAGATAAGGTTTCAATAGTTTATTCATGAGACTTTGGAAGGTATATGGAGCATTGCAATGGCCAAAAGGCATGACCAAGAATTCATAATGTCCCTCATGAATTCGGAAAGTAGTCTTTGGAATATCATCCTCCTTCATCTGGATTTGGTGATAATCAGATCAAAGGTCTAATTTGGTGAATACAAAGGCACCTTGTAGTTCATCCAACAAATCATCAATGGCATGAATGGGAAATTTATCTTTGATGGTTAGTTTATTCAAGGCATGAAAATCAAGGCACATGCGCCAAGTACCTGCTTTCTTTAAAACCATCACCACTGGTGAAGAATATGGGCTAGTACTAAGGAGAATTACGCCCGCCTCAAGTAACTCCTGTACCATCTTTTCTATTTCATTTTTCTAAGAAAATGGGTATCGGTAGGGACATACATTGGGGGATTGATTGCTTGACATGAGAGGGATGCCATGATAATGATCACCCTTGGAAGGAGGTATGGATGTAGGAAGCTCAAAGATATTGGGGTATTTGTCCAAGATGAGTTGCAGGCTAGGAGGAACTACCTGAGAGACCTGTTTAGTGACCTAGATGGAATTAAATTGAGCAATCACACAATGGTGGCCTTTCTTCAAGAGTTTTTCCATCCTGTGAGAGCTAATGATTTTAGGAGAGGCTGCTTGGAGACCCCAGAGAGTATAGGTGTGAGCGTCTTGGGTGAAGCTCATATATAATTCTTGATAATCCATTGTGATTGGCCCCAGAGTGTGAAGCCATTCCATGTCCAATACAATATCACAACCACCCATGGAAATAGAGAACATGTGGGTTTTCATATGGTAATCACCCATATGGAGTTTGACATTCTCACAATGACACCCTCACTTCATAGTACCACCATTAGTGATGAGGATTTGAAAATTAGAAATAGGGTAGGCAAAGTAATGGAGCTCATCAGCTAGCCTGCGATGAATAAAATTATGGGTGCTACCATTATCAATTAATACCACAAATGACCAATGTTTAATGTATCCTTTGATCTTTAATGTGAGTGGGGACAAAATACCTGAGAGTGCATGAAGCGATATGACTGGTTCCATGGATTCCATCAGTGTGACAACTGGATCTTCGATACGATCACTTGGTTGAGCAACCTCTTGGTCTGAAACCTCATCTGATGGGATATTGTCATAGGAAGAGGTGTTATCCACATTTTTGGTTATCAAGATGATGACATGATAATGACATGGTGATAGAAGATCTGACTCTTCACTAAGATCATTTTCATGGAGAAAGTTACACTTATCAGCTTCTCAAAATCACTCTTTTGAAGACAGTACGCAGGCTGCATATATATTGTCCTGGGGAAATTCCTTGTTTCCGCAGGCTGCATTCAGTCTGAATGCGGACCTTCCGCACTGTGTTAAAGGTCAGGGTGCGGAAATGATTCTTAAGAGAGAAAACGGATAAGTTCTCGATCCTTCTAGAAGGAATCTTCTAGAAGGATGAGTTGGAGTTCGAATGGTTACGAAATTAATGAATC
>ML784755.1:592744-608147 GCA_009831015.1 Picea engelmannii | reverse complement strand
AGCGAGGAACAACAGAGATAAGGAGAGATTTTACAAGTAAGTATATCATTCTTCCTCTCTTGTCCATTCAACACTCTAAAACTAGGGAAAGAGTAGTATTCTGTCACGGTTTGTTCCAGATCCGGGTGGATCTGTGGAGATTGTTCTGTGTCCGCACTCACGAATTTATCCTTGAACAAGAGGAAGATGAGGCATCAATCTGGAAGAACTTTTTTTCTCAACATTTATGACCAAGTGCATACTTTTCATCACAATAGTAGTAAAGGCCTTGCTTACGATGTTCCATCATTTCGGCGGGAGAGACATTTTGGACCTTCAAAGTTTGGGTCGGAGCAGGGGTAGCCCCTGGTCGAGGATGTTTGGTAAATGGAGCCTTTAGGGATGGCACCTGGAGGATGGTCTCTGCTTTCTTGGTTAATTGACATGCCTTCAAACATGTAGTAGGATGATGCATGTTGACATGAGCCTTGATAGCTTCTTTTAAACCACTGATAAAACATTCCAGGTAGAATTCATGTGATAAATCCTCGATACGAATAGCCAACTGTTCAAATGTCGTGATAAAATCTGTGACAGAGCCGATTTGGATAAATTTAGTGATTCAGCCCAAAAATTGTGATTCTCGATAAAAATGGGCACAAACAACTTTGGAGAGCATGTTCCAATTGGGATGTACTGGATAACATTTCTTATTCCATTGCCACCATTTCTAGCGTTCTTGATCCAAGTACAAAACCCCTACATGGAGTTTGGTCTCATCATCTCGAATATCATGAAGGGAGAAGTATTGTTCCATTTGAGAAACCCACATGGTTGGGTTGGAACCATCAAATTTATGCATGTCAACTTTGGGCACCTTAGTCTAAGAAGGTGGAGAACCCCAAGGGGAGCAGGAGGACTGAGTATGTTCATAATGAGAAGAGTGAAGTTATTCTGGGTTTGGATCAACATTCTAGCCTTCAAGGTGTCTTGGGACTGAGAGCGAGTGGTAGGCATGGTGAAGGCTTAGGTAGCAACAGAGCTGTTGGGAGGGAAAAAATGGTCTTAAAAATGATAGGTACCCGATTGATCAAGACAAAGAGAGGAATCCAATGGGATAGGTTTTGACAAAGACGTCCCAGAGGGGGTTGGGTCCACATGAAAAAAAGGCCTAAAATTGAAGAGTACCACTGCGATCAGAATGAAGAGAGGAATGCAATGGGATAGGTCACAAATAAGGGTGCTGACAGGCCCGTAATTTTTTTTTTACTCTGGAGTTATACTCCAAACTAAATAATACTGCAAAGGCATAATGCACAAATTATTAACAGGACAAAAGATGTAGTAATTTTGCAACCCCAATGCAGATGGCAAGGTTGCACTGCAATAGATCTTGTATTTTCTTTGTTTGTTTTGTTCCCAAGGCTTATTGTTTTTAGGGAATCTACAGTCAAGGGTTTTCCCTGTGCTATAACTCTCTTATATATGTGCGGTGTCCAACAATAGTACTCGACCCAATATCTTGGGGCACCAACTAAGGAGGCTAGACCATACCCTTATCTGTACTACCCGACTACCCAGGTAGTAGAGAGTCACTTCTCAAGTGTTGTTCTTGGTGACACTATAGTAGTCAGGCGATCGGTTAGTTTATCTATGGAGGACTTCAGGATGCCTAGGTCGATCCGTATACAGGTGTTGTCTGATGCACTACCACTGAAAGGGGTAGAAACAAGGGTTACAAGGGTGGCCAACAAATGTGCACTTAAAAACCACTTGTATTTCCTGTGTGTATGAATCCCTGACCGTGGGTTTATGTGCATAATGACAAATATTTGTAGCTTAAAGATGCCAGAATACATCTCTACCCTGGAAAAAAAAATTAACCCACAAGTCTTGCCCTGGAAAGAGCTATGATACCACTTGCAATATTCCTGATACAATATATTATGCAGAACAAAAAATATCTAGCAAGCAATGACAGAATAATAATGATATATCCAGAAAAATATTAGATGAACACCAGAATAGCACCAGAATAATCACCAAGAAGAGAAGCTTTATTATGATAACAATGTTCACTTGCCTCTTAGAGGGGAAAACTTGCAGCAAAGCAAAGCTCTATTACAATAATCTCCAAGGAAAAATATCCAATACCTCCTACTCTTATGATCCATACTATGTTCAGAACAAAATGAAAGCAGATATATTACAATGAAACACTCATGAAAATTGCCAAAAACAAAGAAACACAACAATACTTGATTTCTATTAATGAAAGAATTGTAAAGAGACTATAAATACAGAGTGCAAGACTTGTGAGAATGGTGGCAGCTTTATCTCTAAGAAGAGATGTGATGACTAAGCTCATTCACTAGAAGATAATTACAATGAAGCCTTGAAGGCCCTTTTTATGTTAAAAAGGAATGCCAAAACCCTAGACATCCAAAAAACTGACCCTAGGAGATGAAACACCAAAAGTCATGTGGGCCCTGTTTGGGTAAGTTAGTACATTAACTTCCTGGGGTCATAACTTTTGCATACGATCTTAGTTTTAGGTGCATGATAGCCCGTTGTAAAGGTAGTTTTGAGAACTACACATTACACCATCAAACTCAAACTTTGTCTACAGTTTGACAGTGGTGAGCCAAAATAACACTGTTTAGGGCCCCAAAACGGCCCTGTAAGTACAACAAGATGTCTTGACATGAAAACATACAAAATGAGCCAGTTGGATTAGATGGGAGGCCACCAATATCCATCTGGAATATGTGTAGGGATCTAGAAAGCCTTGGAAGTGTAGAACCCATAATTACAAATAAGTACAGAAGAACGTTATGAACTAAAAACTGACAAAAGGAGCCAGTTGGAATAGGTGGATGGCCACCAATATCCACCTAGATCAATGCTCCCCCCTTAAGAAGCAATGGTATCCATTGTGTTGGTGCCTAGGGAAGAGAGGAAAGAATTTTATGAATCTGAATCTTGGTGAGATGCGTGCTTTGTTGGAGAAGTTATGTTGCTTGGTCTCTGGAAGACTGTGGCAAGCCTGTTGCTGGCAGGGTTGAATATGCTCCACCAATCTGTTGTCTCTGGTTTTGACAGGGCATTGTGTAGGCACCATTGTAGGTAAAGAAACAATCTGTTTTGCTAGAGAGAAGGTGTTGAGGCTGCAATGGTTGTAGCGGTCTTCTATGCATCCTTTGAACAGACTGTCAAGAGGATGAATTTTGCAGTATGAGAGATTACTTTGCAGAACTGTTTTGGTGGAGTAGTAGTCGGAACTACCTCTGGTATCCTATAGAGATAACCTCCCAAAGTAATAATGACACTACAGGGTCTAGACTCATAGAAATCATGACATATCCACATATATGGTTGGCCCAAAACCACATCATAGACATCAATAGGGGCAACATCACACATTACCTCATCCTTGAAGGGATGGATGCCATAGGACAGGCGACACTGTTGGCTGACACATATATCTCTTCCTTGGTGAAGCCACCCGTTGTTGTATGGTTGCGGGTGTGGTATTGTCAACAACCCAAACTATTTGATGGCCTTAGCTGAGATGAGTTTCTTTTGGCTATCGTTATCAACAATGAAATGCAACGGGGTCCCCTTCACCCACATCTGTGAATGGAAGAGGCACTCCCCCTCTTTAAGATCTATTGATTCTTCTGGTTTAATTTTTGTGGTCGCGAGAGTGGCAGTGGGGTCTGCATCGATGATCTATCTATTTTCAATATTTTCTGGATCAGATTTTGAACCAGGGTTCATCTTCATGTCTTTGACCTCAACCACCAATGACTGTTTCGAGCGACATCCATCGGTGTTATGCTAGGGGATTTTGTGGAAGTCACACCACTTCCCAATGTCATTCTTCGTCTTTCCTTTACCCTTCTTGTCCTGTGTCTTAGACTGGTTGTCTGGAGGTTGTTGTTTAGGGATGTCATTACCATGCTTTGGTTGTAGCATATTTGCAGACCCAAATTCCCATTTGTTTTAGTGCCTAAATTTCTGCTCGATTTTGAAAGCATATCGATAGGCAACTCCTAATGATGAGATGTTTAGGAAATCCATTTCAGTTTTGATGTACCTATGTAGAGCCCCATGATATTTCAGAACTAGGTGTCGCTCAGAGTCTTTGATACCCAGCTTGGTGTGCAAGGTATGGAAATTATTTGTGAACTCCGACATTGTTTGGCTCTTCTCTTGCCCCAATGTGGTCCATCTCATGTACTAGTCTTCATAGTTATCAACATGATAGTACTGTTCTTTGACCGCATCCACAAAAAAATACCAAGTGGGCTTGGCCCCATATATTCCATATTCCTTTGTGGAACTTTTCTCCCAGTAAGTTTCCCACCAATGTTTTACATGGGGGAGAGCCTTCAGGAGTGCGAAGGTGATTTTTTCCTTGTCGGAAAATTTTTGAATAGAGAAATAACCTTTTAATAAATTTAACCATTTTTCTAGGGAATCCACATCTATCTGACCTTCAAATATGGGAATATCAAAATTAACTTGTACCTTGAAGGGAAAGGTTCCTCCAAAATGTTCACTTGATGAAGATGCGTATGTTGCTTTTGGCAGGCGTTGAAGCATGTGTGAAAAATTCTCCATCATTTCGTGGCTATGTCACGTGAGATCTTGCTCAAGCAACAGGTTAATAGAATCTTCTACTCCACCATTTTTCTTTTCTGTCACCATCGAGGGTTTCTTGGGCATGCTAGAGTGATTTTCCTCAAGAGAGACAAGCTCGAGACCCCACTGGCTATACTAGGACCTTTTTGGGGACATGCACTGAAAACGATCAAGAGCAACCTGCTTTAATACCATTGATCCAGATTATCTTCGGAACAAAATGAAAGCAAAGATATTACAATGAAACACTCATGAAAATTTCCAGAAATAGAGAAGAGATGTGATGGATATGCTCATTCGCGAGAATATGATTACAATGAGGCTCTAAAGGCCTTTTTTATGTTAAATAGGAATGAAAAAACCCTAGACATCCAAAAACCTAACCCTAGGAGATGAAACACCAAAAGTCATGTGGGCCCCGTTTGGGTAAGTTAGTACATTAACTTCCCAGGGTCGTAACTTTTGCATACGATCTCAGTTTTACGCATGTGATAGCTCGTTGGAAAGGTCTTTTCAATAACTATGCATTACACTATCAAAATTTGTCTTATTCTATAGTTTTACTGTGGCGAGTCAAAATAAAACTGTTTAGGGCCCCAAAACGGCCCTGGAAGTACAATAAGATGTGTTGACATGAAAACATACAAAATAATCTAGTTGGATTAGATGGGAGGCCACCAATATCCACTTGGAAGATGTGTAGGGCTCTAGACAACCCCAGAAGTGTAGAACCCACAATTACAAATAATTACAGAAGAACGTGTTGAACTAAAAACTGACAAAAGGAGCCAGTTGGAACAAGTGGGTGGCCACCCATATCCACCTGGATCATCTTATTTATACTAGTTCTACCTTCTAAAGAAACTTCTAGAGGAATATCTTTCTAGAAGATAAAGCTTCTATTAGGTCTTCTTACATTGACTTATTCTTCTTTATTTATTAGGCCTTATTAATTAACACTGCCCTTTATTAAATATAAAACATATCCTATTAACTAATGACCCATGGAAAGGGGTAGGATCAGATCCTAACATAGTTTCGAGGCAACAATTTTCTAGAATTTTATTATAACAGTAATATGGTAGCTTAATATCAAAGAGATAAACCCAAGGAAGAATGAATGTGAATAATGATTTGCATGCCCAAAATCATGGAGTATATTTGCATGCAAATGAGAAACCACATGTCTTCATGGGAAGTATATGAATTCCCTCTATTAGAACTAAACATAAACATTACAAAATCCTAATTAAGCAGAGTTAAAGACTTGGACTTGTCAATAAAATAATGTTATCTTCATTTAGCCCCATTTCTTCCCCTTTTGTGGAGTCATGTCCCCCCATTATATTGTCCTTCTACTTCTATAAAGCCCATGATATTTTTTTTTATCATCATTCAATGTATAATTTTACATATTAAATAATTCATCTTTTAGTCATTCATTATATACATAAACAATACTAATCTCAGAATCAAAACTGGGGTATTACATATGAGCATGAAATAGTTATAGAGTAGTTCAAGAGGGGAGATAGGGTGGGAGATGGAGGTTGTGGGAAAAACCTACCACTAGTGGTTCTATGTGGTTGTTCCAATTTTAAAGTATTTATCTAGGGGGAATGGTTAATCATCCCTTTAAGGATACTCCTTCTTTTAGTGAGACTCTTGTATTCTTGACATTTAGGGAGATAAGGGGATATGCCTAACCTTTCAAAGTCTCTCCTTACCTTAACTTAAAGGAAGGGTATTCTTTATTTATATAGTTATCCACATATCTATTCTTATTAATTTACAAACAATTTTATATTTTTTAATTAATTATTTTGAAAAATCAAAATTTTAAAATTTTTACCTAATAAATATCTAAATTTGTTACATTTAATTTTATTAATATTAGATGTTAAAAATACATATAAATTATAAACATAACATTAAAATAAACTAAATTTAAAAGAAAATAAAAAATATATAAATTCTCTTTTAATAAATTTAAGATGTTTATGCTTCAAAAATTAGCACAATATACTTGATATATTAACCTTCCAAATCAAAGAGCATCTTGTAATAATTTTTTTTTTCTTTTTGTGATCCAGATTTATGAGTGGAACGAAATGAATAACAAATTGAGTACCATAACACAGAGATACAGAGAACAACAACATATATCCAGTGAACAATAACTTCTATTGAATAAATAAAATATGATGAAACTGTAGAACTACAAAATTGAAACAACTTGCTCGAATGGTGGTAGCTATCTCTGAGAAGAGATGTGGCATTCGTTTGAGCATAATGATTACAATAAGGATCCAGAGGCCTTTTTAACATTATTCATGAATCCAAAAACCCTAGACATCCAAAAACCTAACCCTAGGAGATGAAATGCAAAAAGTTATGTGGGCCCCGATGGGTAAGTTGGTACCTCAACTTCCCAGGGTTGTAACTTTTGCATACAACCTCCGTTTTAGGTGTGTGATAGCCTGTTTGAAAGGTATTTTTGAGAACTACACATTATTCCATCAAAATTTGACTCCATCTACAATTTGACTATGAGACGCCCAAAAAACACCGTTTAGGGCCTCAAAACAGACCTGGAAGTACAAAAAGATGTATTGACATGAAAACTTCCAAAATAAGCTAGTTGGATTAGGTGGGTGACCACCAATCTCCACTTGGAAGCTGTGTAGGGATTCAGACAACCCCGGAAGTGTAGAACCCACAATTACAAAGAAGTACATAAGAACATGCTAAACTAAAAATTGTCAAGAGGAGCCAGTTGGAATAGGTGGGTGGCCACCAATATCCACCTAGATAAGTCCTTCCCCCTTAAGAATCAATGGTCTCCATTTCATTGAGTGACCCCATTAGGTGAGGAAACTTCTGTTGAATTTAGCCCTAGGTGAGCCACTTGCATTGGTGTAGGAGTTTCCCTACCTTGACAACCCTATAAAGCTAGATCCTCTGCTGGTGAGTGCCCTTGACTTGTGTGTCCACTATCTGATCAGTGGATGCATGTTCCATGTAGTCAGGGTTGAGCTTTGTTGGTTTCAATTGTTCTACGATCTCTAAGGTGTCCAATAATGGTGAAAAATATGGTCGAAGGAGGTCCACATTGAACACTGGGTGCAAGCCAAGGAAGGGTGGAGTGTTGAGCTCAAAAGCATTGCTACCCACAACCTTGGTGATAGTGTAAGGCCCATAGTGAATTGGGCGAAGCTTCTGATGGGGCCCCGTAAGGATATCTTTCTTCAAATGTAACCAGACCTTGTTTCCCACCTGAAACTAGTGCGGTACCCGGTGCTGATCATCGCG
Source organism: Picea engelmannii (assembly GCA_009831015.1). Taxonomy (NCBI): domain Eukaryota; kingdom Viridiplantae; phylum Streptophyta; class Pinopsida; order Pinales; family Pinaceae; genus Picea; species Picea engelmannii. The sequence continues at coordinate 600,209 of ML784755.1, read as the reverse complement.
TTGCTTGTACTTAGCATTGACTTTCTGCAAAATATCATGGACCTATTGGCAAATGTGATGAATCCGCTCAATGAATCTGGTGGATTTGTCAGCCTCAGACTGAACATGGGAAGATTATGCATGTGTGGTTGCAAGAGGTAGTGCAACATCAATGGGACCCAAGGGTTAGAATCCTAGCCCCACCTAAAATGGGCTATGGCTGGTGGAGCTATGGAGAGCCCTGTTGTAGTTGTGCTAAACATAGGGAAGATTCTCATCCCATGTATGCAGATGCTTAGATTTGTACATGAAAATGTTGCGCACAGTCATGTTATTGACGACCTCTACATAGCCATCGGTTTGAGGGTGGAAAGAAGTGGATTTAGTGAGCTTGGTGTCCAATAATGACCAGAGATTCGACGAAAATGTGCTGAGGAACCTGTTGCCTCGATCTGAGGTGATGCTCTATGGTATCCCAAAATGGACCCAAACCCATTTGAAGAAGATCTTAGCAGTATTTGTTGTTGTGATGCTCTTCTTATAGGATGTGATAATGGCCATCTTCGAAAACCGATCAACGACCACAAATACACAATCATTTTCATGCTTGGTGGATGGAAGGCCAGACATGTAATCCATCGAGATGGATTCCCAAGGCCTCTCGGGAGTAGGAAGAGGGGTGTATAAGCCTTACTTCTTGATGGCTATTGGAAATGGCACAAGCAATGCAAGATATGATATACTTGTTGACGTCTTGTCGAAGTTTTTGCCAATAAAAATGTTTCTGTAGAATGACCACAGTTTTCTCCGCGCCAAAATGTCCTGCCATCTGAGTGTAGTGAGCCTCCCAAATCAGCTTTGCATGCTCGCTTGTGGGAACACAGAGGTGGCCCAGATGGAATAACAATCCATACTAGATGTGAAAATAGGTGAAATTCACTCCTGTACCCAAGAGATGATAGGTGGTGGAAAAGTCAGGGTCACCTTGATAAACTTTGGGGTACTCATATGCCTCATGCCCACAAGAATGGAGCACTATGGTGAGGGAAACAATGAGAGGGAAACTGAGGTAGTCAACGACATGATTTGTGCTCCTTGTTTTATACTTGATGTTGAGATGGAACTACTGTAGGTATGTGGACCACATTTGATGACAATCGTTCTCCAACTTCTCCAATGTTTGTATGAACTGTAGATGCTTGTGATCAATGTGGATGATTGTCTCCTTTCCGAGAACATAATTTTTTCATTGATGGTAGGCTTGCACAATGGAATACATTTCTTTTTCATAGGTGGGGTATTTCCAGACAATATCTGAGAGTGTCTCACTATGGTATGCTACTGGATGACCACACTGAGTGAGAACAACGCCTACAACATAGTCAGAGGCATCAGTTTAAATATTGAGCGATTGTTGCAGATTAGGTAAGGAGAGTACCGGAGCTGAGAACAAGTGATGTTTCAGATCATCAAATAATTTTTGTTGTGCCTTCCCCCATACAAAATTTTCCTTTCCATCGCCCTTGGTTACTTGGCTGAGGGCCCATGCAATATGGGAGAATCCCAACATGAACCTTCGGTAGAAGTGGTCAAGTCCCAAGAAGCTGCGAAGCTAGGTTAGTGTGTTCAGGGCTGGCAAGTCACGAATGACTTGGATATTAGTTGAATCCACATGTACCCCATGCTCATCAACAATTTATCCCAAGTATTGGACCATGTTCATGCAAAAGGAGAATTTTTCCAAGTTGGCATATAGCTTGTGCCACCGCAGAGTGTCCAAAACCTGTTGAATATGTTGCATGTGCTCCTCCCAAGTTTTGTTGAAGACGAGGATGTCATCCAAATATACCACCACAAAAGAGTTGGGGAAGGGTCTCAATACATCATCCATCAATCTCATGAAATTTGTTGGTGCATTTGTTAAGCCAAAGGGCATGACCAACCATTCAAAGAGACCTTCTTTAGATTTGAAAGCTATCTTCCATACATTAGTTGGTTCGATGGGAACCTAGTGGTAGCCAGACTTTAGGTCAATCTTGCTGAAGAAATTTTCCCCCTTGAGTTGGTCAAGAAGGTCATCAATTCCGGGAATTGGGTACTAGTTCCTGATTGTGATTTTGTTTAAAGCTCTGTAATCAATGTAGAGCCACCAGGTCTCGTCTTTATTCTGCACTAGCATAATCAGGATTCTACAAGGGGAGGAGATGGGTTGGATGCACCCTTTTTGAAGCAGCTCTTGGATCTAGCACTTGATTTCGTCATTTTCCATCAACGAGCGATGATAGGCTAGTCCATTAAGCAGCGGTGCACCAGGGGTTAGATCAATTTGATGCTTGACTTGGCAGTGCATTGGTACCCTAGTGGGTGAGGAGAATATGTCTCTATACTCTTCCACGATCCCATCCACTTTCTTATGCTGCAAAGAGAGGCTCTGTGTAGAGGTGACATATGTGGCAACGACCTTCTGCTTACTGCAAGCATGGATCACAAAGAAGATGAACTTCTTGGTCTATGAAATGACTTTACTTCATTGCTTAGTAGAAATTAAATAAATAGTGGTAGGCGGTGCTACCTCTGGTATCCTGTACAATTGTCTACCCAAAGTAATAATAAAACTGTGGGGTCTAGAATCATACACAACATGTCGCTTCCAAAAATATGGCTAGCCCAAAATAACATCACAAACTTCAAGGGGAGAAATATCACACAATACCTTGTCTTAGAAAGGATTGATGTTGTAGGGTAGACGACATTGTTGGATGACACAGAGATCTCGTCCTTTGCAAAGCCAACCGATGGTGTAGGGCTCAGAGTGTGGTGTTATCGGCAGGTCCATCCGCTTGACGACCTCTGCTAAAATCAGGTTCCTCTAACTGCCGATATCGACAATGAAATGTAGTGGAGTCCCCTTTACCCACATCTGTGAGTGAAAGAGGCATTCCCCTTCCTTTATTTATTTTGGTTCGCTTGGATGGACTTTGGTGGTAGCAACAGTGGCACTGGGTTCGACATCGGTGATCTGCTTCCCACTTTCTAAATTTGTTTCAGAGTCAAAATCTTCCTCTGACTTAGAATCTTTCGGCTCGGCCACCAGTGACTGCTTGGAGCGACATTCTTCGGTGTTGTGCCAAGGGATTTTTTGGTATTCACACCACTTTCCTATGTCCTTATTTGATTTCTCATTACCCTTATTGGGTTGCAGTGTGGACTAGTTGTCCTGAGAGAGACTATGTTTTCTCTGTCCCTTGTTTGGTGGATTGGGACTGCCTTTTCCCTGCTTTAGCTATGAGGAATTTGTAGATCCAAACTCTTGCCCCTTCTACTTAAATTTCTTCTCAATCTTGACAACATATCTATAAGTCACACCTAATGATGCGATGTCCAGAAACTCCATTTATGTTTGAATGTATCTATGGAGACAATTTCAGTATTTGAACACCAGATGTCGTTCAAAGTCTTTGATACCAAATTTGGTGCGCAGAGTATGGAAAATATTGGTGAAATCTAGTACTGTCTGGTCCCTTTCTTGACGCAACGTGGTCCATCTTGTGTACTCGTCCTCGTAGCTTCCAATAAGGCATTATTTCTCTTTAATGGCATTCCTGAGGGAATCCTAGGTGGGGGCGACTGCAAATATTGCATATTCTTCTCTAGCCCTTTGGTCAGAGTACGTATCCCACCAGCCCTTAACATGGGGGATGACCTTAAGGAGTGCAAAAGTAATCTTTTCCCTATCAGAAAAATTGTGGACAAAAAAATACCCTTTGAGTAGATTCATCCATTTATCTACAACATCCACATCTATCAGTCCTTCAAATAATGGAATATCAAAATTTACTTGTACCTTGAAGGGGGTTGCGTGGCTACTTGATGAAGATGTGTCTCCTATGGGCAACCGCCCAAGGATCTGTGCAAAGTTTTCCATCATCTCGTTCCTTTGTCGTGCAAGGGCTTCCTTGAGCAACATTTTAAAAGGATATCATGCTCCATCATCTTTCTTCTCATCCCCCATGAGTTGTGATCGATCTTGCAAAGGCTCGACCGGTTCGAGTCCCATATTTTTGTACCCAGATCTTGTCGGGGACATGCACAAAGATAAACAAATGAAGAGCAGACCGCTCTGATACCACTGATCCATATTTATGACCAGAATGAAGTGAATAACATATTGATTACCATAACACAGAGATACAGAGAACAACAACAGATATCCAATGAACAATAACTTCTATTGAATAAATAAAATAGGCTAAATATGTAAAACAACATAACTGAAACAACTTGCTCGAATAGTGGTAGTTATCTTTGAGAAGAGATGTGGCTGATACGTGCATCCGTCTGAGCATAATGATTACATTGAGGCTCTAGAGGCATTTTTAAAATTACTCATGAATGCCGAAACCCTAGACATCCAAAAACCTAACCCTAGGAGATGAAACACCAAAAGTTATGTGAGCCCCGATGGGTAAGTTGGTACCTCAACTTCTCGGGGTCATAAATTTTGCATACAACCTCCGTTTTAGGCACATGATAGCCTTTTGGAAAGGTGTTTTCGAGAACTACACATTATGCCATCAAAATTTAATTCCATCTACACTTTTACTATGGCAAGCCAAAAAAACATTGTTTAGGGCCCCAAAATGACCCTGGAAGTACATAAATATGTACTGACATGAAAACTTCCAAAATAAGCCAGTTGGACTAGGTGAGCGGCCACCAATCTCCACCTGGAAGCTGTGTAGGGCTTAAGACAGTCTCGGAAGTGTAGAACCCACAATTACAAAGAAATATAGAAGAACGTGTTGAACTAAAAACTGTCAAGAGGAGTCAGTTGGAATAGGTGGGTGACCACCAATATCCACCTGGATCATTTTGAGCCTATCTCATTTTATACTAAATTATTATCTCACTTTATACTAAATTTCAAACATTAGCCTTATTAAATATAATTATATATAGAATTTTAACTTAAGTAGGAATACTATAAAGTAGTTGGTATTTAACTATGAGAAATTGTTAGAATCATTCAAAAGCAAAGAGAATCATGTAATATTTATTTGTTTTTTAATTTAATTTTTATTTTCATTCTTTTATTTTTAGTTTTAAATATTTTCATAAAAATATGTTTTTATTTTAATTTTTCTTTCCACTTTTAAAATTTATCATAAAATTAGTTGTACTAATTCTAAATTTATAAAATAATAAAAATTATGATTTAAAAAAACACAAATAGTTTAAAGATATGTTTATCTTTTAAAATATATTTTTTGTTTTAGTTATATAGAGTTACAAATTGTATTAGTTTCATATGAACACTAAGTTTGTATGCATAGTATTATGGGACTTGGATCACCAATAATAGAAACCAACCCAAGCCTCAACGTAGTTCAAAATGAAAGCATCCCTAAACGAGACAAAATGTTGCAGATGTTATATAAAAGTTCTAGAAATATAATAGACTATAGGAAACAAAAATAAATTAAAATTAGAAAATGAGACTGCAGGGTTTTGATGTAAAACCATGACTTCTGGGAGCTTGTCCTTGTCCTTTCCATTAGGTGGGATGACTGAGCGGCCTCGCTGCAAAGGGATAGGAATATCTAGGATGACCATGACTTGGGTGTCCATATCCTGGGAATTTTGTTGATGGGCAAAGTGTAAGCATAAATCCAATAACAATGTTATCTTAGTATCCAATTGCTCAACCTTGAACTTTAAGTTTGCAACTTCCCCTCTGACCTTGAAGATGAGATGCATCTGTTCCTCCACCAGGTGAAATTCCTTGGACTCTTCACAATGATGGTTGTCCTTGGGATGATTCTTCTAGGGACGTATGGGAGGATGGCCTTCCTTTTTTAATGAAACCTCGTCAATGACTTCACACTGAGCCTAGACTCCTCCCTTAGGCACATCCTCTTCATCAAAAAATTCCACTCGACATCCCCAAACAAGGGCGTCATCCAGACTAGACCACATGGATAGCTTCATTGGTTCCCCACTCTTAACAATACCACGAGTTGGAATAACAATGGTTGTCTCCATTTCTTCCATAAATGAAGCTAGACGCCCATGTCGAGCGCCACTCCTCCATGGAGATCCCCGACCTCGATGAACTCTTCACGTTCCATTACCCTTGACATCCTAAGAGGGAGAGTGCTAGTGACGTAGGTCAGGATGGCTGAGGATCTGACCACAACCTTCCAACAAAGCCTGAGTGGATTATGCTTCTGGGGTAAGGCAACACTAAAAATCTATTCACAAGAGATTCCCACCAACATTTCAGTCATGCCCATCATTAATTGCACATTTAAGACACTAAATTATCTAAAACCCCTGTGATGATTACCATGCTCGTCGACTATACCAAGTTTCAGATCCATAGCTCTCTCCACACTCTCCAAACTGCAAATTAACTTAATGTTCTAGCCTTTGTAGAGATGGAGCTTGTTGTCCAGGCGTCTACCTTGAAATTTGAGCTGACGGGTGGCATGATGCGCTTTTCCCAAGTGTTTCCACATTATGACTGCCATAACACCCCATCCGAGGGTTTTAGTTTGATATATTAATTACATTTAATAATATAATTAAATAATCAATATTTCATTAACATTATCTCTTTAAGCGAAGGACTTGTTTTCTTTTCTTTTCAATACATTTTCACATTAATACATTATTATTTTTATATATTTATATTTAGATCATTTTTAAGCGATATCTACATAAAACTAATCACAAAGTTTTTTAATAACATCATGATTTCACATATTATAATGTTTTTATTCGTGCTATTATGTAATGTACCCAATACTTTTTGTACTATGATGAGGATATGAAGTACTTCTTAAAACCATCTAATTTCACACTAATTATATGTTAATTATTAACTAATTCACATTTGTAGGCAATTTATGCAACATAAAGAAACTATTCAATTATTCATGAGACCATAACTTATAAATGCAATCTACTACACACAATTAGAACTGAACAAACTATAAACTAATTTAATTCATAACACGAATAATAATAATTCAATACTCATCAACAAACTAAGAACACTTATCTTATGGAAGTATTTTACTAACTAGCTATAGAAGAAGGACGTTCCACCCAACCATAGGCTCTCTATTGCACTTAATTTCTTTGCAATAAAGGCCACCCCCAAGTTGAGTCTATGAATCCACAAGGATGAATCTACCTATGATTGGCTCTATCTCTCTTTACATAACCCAATTCCTAGAATTCACAATCTATTAACCCCTACAACTATCCCAAACCACCAACTCTCTTTTCTCTCAAACTGTGCAACCTAAGGAATGTGAACCCCTTCTCTACTATGCAGTCCCTTAGGCTATCCCACTTCCTTTGAGGCCTCCAACACAAATTGGATGCGAAATATTACTATTGGGATTCTAGGGATTATCAATTGTAATTAATTTTCCTCAATAACAATAATTTCCCTTACACAAAATCATAATTCCCTCAT